>QVOB01016373.1:0-26276 GCA_014839585.1 Pseudomyrmex concolor
TCGCTCGGCTCTCTTCTATACTCCACTACGTTTTTTCTCATTCCTACTATTTTTCTTGTCCCCCAATCACCGCATCACTAAACAAAGATAGAGACACGGGCGAAAGCATCTATCCTTGTCTAAGTTTTGACCATTTTCTCTCCATAGAAGAGATAGGGAACGCGCAGTCTATTTCTTGTATGTCTATGGGCTTGACACGTGCTTATGTAGATGAAGTTAATGTTACTTTTTTAAAGTACATAATTAAAGAAATAATGAATAAAGAAATACAAAATTTTTCCGATTTAAAGCTGAATTCTTGGCTGCTAAAACAATGCGAGTCTATGGGTGAATAATTTATAATTATAATTTACAAATAAATCTTAATCTAACATTATTAAGTAACATCTATGAAGATAGTGTTTGTAAGATATCAAATTGTTGATAATTTTGTAACACAATGTTATTTGACATTTTGTGTTGTTTATTGTAGGTTTGAAAAAGCCTACTCTGATTCAGCAAAATTGCATTCCTCATATATTAGATGGAGAAGATTGCATAGGTTGTGCCAAGACAGGAAGTGGCAAGACTCTTGCATTTGCTCTACCCATTTTACAAAAGCTATGTGAAGATCCATATGGCATATTTGCTCTAGTGCTGACTCCAACAAGAGAACTAGCTTTCCAGGTAAAATTAACAATATTTTAATTCTTTTTACATGTGTGTTTATATATTATATATAAGAACTTTTTTCCCATTTGTGCTTATAACACAATATAAACTATGTTATATTTACGATGTTATTTTGTAAATTTTAGATTGCTGATCAATTTAATGTTGTTGGTAAAGCTATCAATGTTAAAACATGTGTGGTTGTTGGTGGCATGGATATGATGGTTCAAGGATTAGAATTATCCAAACGGCCACATATAGTTGTAGCAACACCAGGTCGACTGGCAGATC
This sequence comes from Pseudomyrmex concolor, assembly GCA_014839585.1. NCBI lineage: Eukaryota > Metazoa > Arthropoda > Insecta > Hymenoptera > Formicidae > Pseudomyrmex > Pseudomyrmex concolor. The sequence goes on from QVOB01016373.1 coordinate 943, forward strand.
ATTTGGACAGTTGTGACACATTTTCTTTGAAGAGAATCAAATTTTTAGTGCTGGACGAAGCTGATAGATTGCTAGGTGGTCATTTTGATGAACAGCTAAAAACCATATTTGCTGCAGTACCCAAACAGAAACAAGTATTGTTATTCAGTGCTACAATGACAGATGCACTTGATAAAGTGAAACACTTGGCTTCTAGTAAGGTATACATATAAATGTTTCTATATACTATACATCTCTATTTCTTTAATACAGAATACAATAAGTGAGAAATTCCTACAATATAAGAATATATTTCTACATTATATCAAATTGTATCCAACACAGAAATAGAGAGTTAAAGCTGCTTTTGTTTTAGGTTCACATATGGGAAGAAGAGGATGATGCTGGCATCGCCACTGTAAAGGAATTGGATCAACGTTATGTGTTGTGTCCCAAAGATGTGCTTGATTCGTTTTTGGTAGAAGTAATTAGGATGTTTTATGCTACAAACAAGAATGGCTCTATTATGATATTTACAGATACCTGCAAGTAAGGCAAACTTTTAAAAGTTATCCACAGATTTTGCTGCAAATTAAATAATTATTATTTTATTGCATATGTTTAGAAACTGTCAGCTGTTGTCAATGGCACTGAACGATGTGGGATTTACAAACGTAGCTCTTCACGCAATGATAAAGCAGAGGGAACGTTTGGCTGCGTTAAATAAATTCAAATCTAATCACATTCAAATTTTAATCGCCACTGACGTCGCAGCAAGAGGCTTAGACATTCCTACGGTGCAATTAGTCATCAATCATTCGATACCAAATGTGCCGAAAGAGTACATTCATAGAGTTGGTAGAACAGCTCGCGCAGGTAGATGCGGTATGGCGATCAGCTTGATAACGCCGAACGATATCAAATTATTACATGCGATCGAGGACACTATAGGCACTAAATTGACAGAGTACAAGGTAGACGGTGAGTATATCGGTTTGCTTCGAACTTCTGCGTTTTTCAATATCTACGCAGTGAAACATCGGAATCAATCCACGATTACTATTGATTGATATTTATTTTTTATTAATTGGTTTTAGATAAAGAAATAGTTACAATCTTGACTCAAATATCGGTAGCAAAACGGGAAGCAGAGATTAGATTGGACGAGACCGACTTTTACGAAAAGAAATTAATCAACAAACGAAAGAAATTAATTTTAGAAGGTAAGGATCCAGATGAGGTAGAGAAGCTTTTAGAAGAACAGAAAAAGAAAAAACATAAAAAATCACAGAAAAAGAATCCAATTGAGGAACAAACAAAATAAAATTGCTTGTATATATAATGTGTTTATATAGTGTACATAACTGATATAAAAAGCAATTTTTAATACAAAAAATTATTTGCTTTTTTTCTGGCAGTGTTCTGTGATTTTCTGTTTTTTTAAATATCTTTTTTTTTTATCAACTTCTTAACTTTGAGAATATATAAAAATGTATTTATTGTTTTATATTATATGTAATACATATAGTAAGTAATGAATATTATAAGTGTACAAAGTATATATCCACAAACAAAAATCGATATTGTATAAAAAATGCTACTTTATACGATCAACTAATTGTAAGACTGGTGCGACTTGCTTTTAAAATATTCACAGTCGCGCTCTGATCTTCTCTTCGTTTTGTATTAAATTCAGTTTCTGTAAAAATTCATAAAGCACGGCAACATATTCTTTCGGATAAGTGTAGAAGTGAGCAACATGCGGCGACTCGTCAAATATTTTTACGTAAGTCTGAAAGAAAAAATGTGCATAATATTTTTTTGTATGATTTTCTTGCGAATCGGTATGTAAACACAAATATTACTTTCATCCCCAAGGAGTCCCATGTATCACGTAAATTCATGTTACTTTCCACGGTTCCGACTGGATCAGTTTTGCTTACAAATAATAACGCTGGAACACGTACGCCACCCGTGTGAAACACTTGACTAGAACGAATATAGTATTGCGTCGCTTGTTTATGGAATGTCTTCATATGATATCTGAAAGTAACGTTTATATCGTATTGTATTAATCACATTACATAACATATACATGTTATTATCTCATTACTTCTCTGTCGCACTCACTCTATATATTTTCGCAACATGGATTGAAGAACCAAATTCTTGGGAAATACTGCTGCGGGGAAACCTATTGGGATTTGCATAACATCAGCTATACTATCCCACACTTGTCCCACAATCCTGTCCGTAATGTTATTATATTTCTCCTTATCACTGTGTATTAAATCTAAGGCCTCACCCCACATATAACCTCCTACTGAAAATCCGTGCAACAAAATTTGTTCATAACTTTCGTTTTGCTTTAAAAAAGTCAACAAATCCGCAGCTACCAGCTGAAAAACAAGTTTCAGACATTGTGATCAACTAAATATAGACTAAAACCTAACTTATTGTTAGCTGTGCGAACTTACTCGGGATCCTTTCATAGGCCACATAAGTTGCCAAGGTGTGAGAGATACCATAACTATATCGAAACCTTGCTCCATGTATAAGTTGACAAACTTCATCACGTGCCGTCTCTTTGACAACAACCAAGTAAAAATAACTAATAATGGCCGATTGTTTGCAACGTTCAAATTATATACAGCCTGTTTCTGAGCTGACTTAGCATGTCTATCTTGGGTAAGAAACTCAATATTTTTTGTGACATGATGGACCGATAACATTCTGGCTACTTGTCTGACAGCCTAAAAGAATGACAAGTATATTACATAAATAACAAAGAAATAATTATACAAATATTAATATTTACCAAATATTGATTATGTTTGAGTAGCTGAGATGACGTATGCGAGATGATCTGTCTTCCTGCGAAGACACTGCATAAAGTTCTAACAATCATGATGAAAAAAATTGGATCCTTTTTTAAATATACTTATCATATAATGATAACAGTTGCTTTTATCTAATACGACAAAGAAAGAAAATATCCGTAATTAAAATAATTGATTGTATTAATAATCAATGGCTACTAAATATAAATTATCAATCTATCTATAGATCACTTAAAATTTTAATGAAAAAAAAGCAAACTGAGAGAAAGAAACATCAGCACTCTATCTCATAATAATTCTACCGACACCACATAATGAACGACTAGTCAGGATTGGCTTACCATTTATTTCTCAATATAATTATCTGATCCGTCGCTCTTCGTTTCTCTCCTTCACTTCAAAAAGGTCAAATTCCACTTAATTAATGTACATTTTTAACTCGTCTAATTTGTTACCAAAAGTTTCTTCGATTATACTGAAACGATCGATATCGAGACGAGACTAGATAACAATATGATGTCTGTTATATTATATATATTTCGGATGTATATATGTAATAAACTGATATACAGCTTATCTCCGTCTCGGAGTTGATTAAGTAACATTTAACTTTTGCAGTTATTTAAAGCGGTTATTTAGCGGTTATTTGGTGTTATTTAAAAAGCGATTTATCCGTAAAATATTCTAATTACAACATGCAGTTGTAAATCATATGGGAGCGATTAAACTAATTATAGAACTTTAGCGTTAGCTCTTTTGAAATAGATTGCAAGTGGATTACTCAAATGTCTTATGACCTTAGATTCTGTAGGATTTTTCACTCACATATCTTGATTGATTTTCAGTGACTGTGATAATAGAGACGATCTGTCTATTTCGATATTATCTCGCGATCGCGTTCACAAGTACTTTGAGAGACACTCGCAAATCAGCTATATACTACACACAACCAGCCAGCACAGCGCGACACGAGTGACACAAGTATAGCGAGTGCTGCGTATTTATGATTTTTGTACGCAAGAATGTATATACCGACAACGCACAATAATAACGCGTGAATATAGAGGTGAAATTTTACTGTTTCTCTATGAAAGCAAAAAATTCGACCGATTTCGACGTACAGTCTGCTAGAGACCTCAAGAAACAGAACAAAAGCACTGATCGACTCTCGAGTTCTTTCTTGTCATGCGTGAACGCCCGTGACGCATCCCCTATGCGAGAATCATTAAATATGCATCGCAAACTTTAAAAGACGAATGAGAACGCACTTTCGCATTTCTTGCACTGACAAATATAACAGCAACCATATGAAGAGAGACGACGTATGTCTGTGCACCGAATGACATGTACATTCCAACGTATATAACAGCTGTTTCCGTTTTACCTGCCTTTTAAAACGTGTTATTTTTCCGGGGTCAAAACGTTTTCGAAATTTTCTCAGAAATTTGTGCGCAAAAGTTTTTCATAATTGAGAAAAATTCTAAAACAAAAAACAATTAACATTTATTAAGACTTTTAAAGTCGTTTTTCCAGAAATAAGAAAAAGACACTCGGTATATATTTCCGAATTTGCATAAGTATCGTTGTATAATTAGATTTGCAAAACTTGCCTCGTATCTTAATGAATTCTTTTGTTTGCAAAGACACAGGCTCGCTTTTATCCGATGATAATTTTAGCAATCGCGCACACACAAATAAGTATAGCGTGCATGACAATTAAACAGGATGAGAACAAAATTGAATACGGCTTGCGCGAGTATTCTTACAATTTATATAAGAATAACTTTGATCGTGATGATTTACGAACTCTTGCAGCCAGCAACAAACAAACTTAGTGAACTTTTATCTCTTCGCTTTTTATATGTATAATCGGTTATTTCAAGTTTTTGAAACTTCTAGTTTTACAGCCTTGTAATTAAATTACGTAATGAAGAAAAAGAGTATACAAGGTGTCTTTATGCAACTACTTCGATAAACGCACAATTTACATGTGCTATGTTATATTGTTTGTGTTTCTGCTGTTACAGGTCTTATAATAAATGCATGATCACAATTTTCATATTTTTTTCTGCTCTGTCGCAGATCTTAAAACAATTAATCAAAAGACTCAACTAAGAAACATTACATCAATCTTTTGAAACATTATGTGTAGAGTAGAAATAACATTCTAATAATGTTGTATTAATGATTTTTACTGTGGAAATATTTATAAATATTTGTTAATCTGAATCTCGAAACGAAAGTTTTTGACGAATTCGATCGACTTATACTTTTATCGCTGATAATATCGCTGATAATATCTGTAAAAACTTCATTTTTCGCAGTACAAATGGATAAATCTATATAATTTCTCATCACTTACGTTATTGTTCAAGGTAATTCATGGAATAAATAATATTCAGAATATTCAGAATAAATAATATTCGTATGTTGCAACTGTCGCATACATTCTGCATTTTGTGCACACTATATTTTGTATCACTTTACACTACTTGTTATCTCTCATGCAAAAAGTTTAAAAATACCGAGAAACTAAAAAAAATTGTTCTCTCTTATACTTTTTTGTTTCTTAAGACTTATATCTAGTTATACAATCATTTATAAGATGCAGATTACACACGTAATTATATTTAATTATTTATAATCAGATATCAAATATGCATTCCTATATGCAAAACTTTTTTCTCGGAATATATTGAAATATACTTAATAAATATACTTAATCGTAATATCTTGTGGAAAAAATAACAAATAAACAGTAATACGATAAGAGTTTAAATAAAACAGACTTCAGAGTTTTGCACATGCACTGATCTCATGATGTGATTTTACTGATATAATTTTATATAAAATATATACTGTTTCATCTTTAGATAACATTCTCCGGTTAATCCGCTTGCTTGATTAAATTTACGACTGAATTGAAATGCTCGCGTGCAAAGAAGCGTTTCCACGCGAAGATGGCCAGACTGTCGTATTAATGCACTGGTACAAATGACATTGATGCGTAGTAAATGGTCATCATCGAGGTCACAGAAAGCAGACTTTGTCCATTTCAACATCCGTTACTTTGGCACTTATGCAGAAAATTGATATAACAGCAAGATAGTATTATGTTTCTTACTATTGAAACATCACAGAAGGTAGCTTTTTAAAGAAATTACAAATCTGTCTTTGAAATAGTTCTTTAATAATAACGGTAAACTCATTAAGAAACATAGTGACGATAACTAATACAGTAACTCACTCGAAAGGCTTCAATTATCTATAAACTGTCTGCGACAGTTCAAAGGATTCTGTGTCGGACTCAGCATTGATCAGTCTTGTGTATGTAATTACTAGATGAAGTTTAGTATATGACAATAGTGTGTATAAATGGACTTTCTATTGCAGTAATTATTGACAGCCCAATGAATCCGGTAATTTATGATAAACAAATAAGAACCTTTTGCTTTTAACATTTACATAATTGAAAAAGAAATAGAGGAGTAAAGAAACGAATGGTATACTAAAATAGGATACACATTACATACAGTATATATATGTATGTAATATATATATGTATATATTAGAAAAGTAGAATGTCTTTTTTTTGTGGTAGCCATGTGAATAAGTTTATTACAGGCTTTATATTATATGCCTTTTAAATAATAAATGATACTTGTATACATGTAAATTACGCTTGGACACGACATCGACATAGACTTGAAAGGTATTACGTTAGTGACAAAATACCGAGATAGCATAAGTAGCATGTAAAGTTATAGTAACAGGTATGTAATGACTATTCTAAGTTCCTTTTTTACGAAACAAGTGCTAAAAACAGATTTGGTCTATTTAACGAAGGCTCTCGATTCGGATCTTCATCTTACATGCTACGCTAGTCGTAAATGTTAGTTGTGCAATCTATAGATGTTCCGCCTTCTGTAGAAGAAAATCATCGTCCTTACGAGAGTATAACTTTGATGATAACGCGATTTTGTCGTATCATCACACAGGAATGACAGAGTTCGTAATAACTTATTTACAACTCACAGAACGTAGTTAGTGATTCGCACACGTTGATTCAAAATCGTTGCTGTGCGCTCGTATCTTCCAACACGAAAACAGGCAATAATATTGAATCAACACAATATGCGGAAGACAATTTTGTGTGATCGAGTCGCATTGAATTTTGTTGCAATATACGTAATGAGATATATAATTAGTCTGCTGTCATAATCAATCTAGATATACTGCTTGCAACTTAAAAACTACTTGATAAATTTCTCAGTATGTGTCAGCGATATATAAATTATTTAAATGTACATTATATAAAACATACATAAGTATGCGTAAATAGATTATATGCGTTATGATTCTATAATTTCGTTCTTAATGTAACTTTATATTTAGGAATCAAATTTATACGAATTACCGATGAAAATCACGGAAATTGATTTCAGATATCAAAAGAAGATGCAAAAGCAAATTGCATCGTACAAAAATCTCGTTATTTTTATATTTTTCAAAGAGAGATGAGTATATGCAAAAAACATTTAATATATTGTGCGTGTGACGTTTAGTCGGATAACACAAAAATTACACAATAAAGTACAATATTCTCAAATAACTTATAACAATAATTCGCGTGAACACAAACAAATGAGTTTCTTCGTATAAATAGGTATATGTGTATGTATATGTATACATATATATATATATATCTTTATATATGTATATGTGTACACGTACATATACATACACACGCGGGCGCGTGTACTTTATATATATAATCATTTTCTATCGTTCTTTCTTTCGACGACTTCTACATATTCTGTTACAATGTATAAACTGTTGGATTATTACATGCCTAGTGTGGCCCCTCACATGAGAGATATTTTTTTCTCTATCCCATACTTCTAGATGCGATTCAATTCTACGGTTCAATTATTTTATTTGCGCTCTGAAGAGTGACTGATACATAAAAAAATATATCCAGCCACGTGAGCCTCACATTCGGACAAATAACTATAAAATTACATCTCTGTCAGTGGTATGTGCATGTAGACATTCAGTACCTTTAAGTCACTCTTAGATACGAGAGTATGGAAAGTATATATTCGTTTACTACACCTTATTAGCATCGGTTTATTGATCTCATCCATTATAGTAATATTGTTTTTTCCGTTTTTTACGATTTAATAAAAACAAAGTAAATAATTAATTTTTTTTTTATATTTTTATACAATCGCGATAAATAACATATAGACATAAATTATTCTGCATTTCAATGAAGATAAAAAGAACGTTCTTCAAATCGTAGGAGTTTGCAAATGTCATGATTACATTTCGTATTGTGTATACATGTTCATCATATATGTATAAGCGAGATATACATGTTTGAGTGTTGTTTCATTAAAAAATAAAATAAAATAAAAAAATTTTTAATTTTTTTTAGTTGAAAAATAAAAAAACTTGTTTAAAAAAATTGTAAACTATATCTTCAACTATAGAAAATTGTAAGTAACTGTAACAATTTTGTAAAAATCATACATTTTTGTCTTTACAATATTTTGCGCAACGCTGTATATGTATATGTACTTTTTACAATATGGTTCGTTGTACATCGGAGTTTGTTTCTAACCAAGTAACAGGACATCTGCCAATTCCTACAACATCAAGAAATTACAGTAAAATTCTGTACAAGTATACATTATTTAAATATATTCACAAGTAATATACCATATGGTAAATATGTTCCCTGATTAAATACATGCTCTTACATACATATTTGCGATGAGAATAGAATATACCTATATGTACGGTTTTCCTATTACTCCTGAATTTGTGCATTATATATGTCACAATTCAATTATTGTGTGTGTAAATGTATTAGGTTTATGTAGAACATTAATGAGTTGAGCATTATACACATTCGCACGAGAGGTCGCGTTCCACGAGTATAAAGAGTCTGGTTTAGACCGGTGCAACATCATTGATAACATAAACTGGAAAGAACATGTATCATTATCGCTATGCCAATAAAAACGTTTTCAACACAAGCTGTCAACGATGTCGCTGCCAAAAAACGCAGTTTGAGATACAGAATATGCCAAGTTTTAACAGTCAACTTATTAACATTTAACTTATCAGATGTTCTACAATATAATATTCAGTTGTCACGCTTTAGGAGCCTCACCCTGTATATGTACATAGAAGTAAGAAAACAAATGTTCTATAAGTGAAAGTATGCTTTTTAGTTTATATATAGTCCTCAGCTGTTATAACTCGGAATATTCAGTATATATTAAATAATAGAGAATATATTAAATAGAGAAACTTACGAACACATTTCTCCATTTATACTTTATATACACATTATATGTACATAATTAAATAATATAATATAAAATTAGGTACGCTTGTGCTTGCTGCTTATTATAAATTATAAAATAATTGTATATAATTATGACAATGATATAATAAGTAGTAAAGCATCTTTTAACAAAGTAAAACAGTATAAAGATACACAACATTTATTTGTGCAAAAAGATTATATAATTAATAATAATACGAAATATAGAGAGAGAGAGAATATATAACAACATTCTCGTGTATCTAAATAAATACTGATCGACAATCAGGTGATATATATATGTATATGTATAAATGGAAGCACTGTTTTTATTAATACATATTAAATTCTTTTATGTATCTTCAATTAGCTTACGAATGTGATACACGAAGGACCAATCTTTTGTCATATGCTGCATAACAAGTACATGTATACTAACGTGTATACTGACTTTATAAAATTATAATTTTATATAATTAGAAAACAAATCTAATGTTAATTCATAAATTCGTATTCATATAATATCTCAACATCACATAAATATTAAGATCATTTTCCAAAAGTTCTAATTAAACTAGTTACAACAATTATAAAATATAAGAAAACTATTTCTTCAAACAATGGCAAGCCATTGATATAAATTATTACCAATTTTTCTGATTTTTTACATATTTTTTTAGCATTTAGAAAAATTTAAATTTAAAATTAAAATATCCGTAAAACGCTTTTTTTATTTAAAATAATCTGTATTTCAAATTGGTCTTTTTTAAATTTACAAATTAATTTTTTAAAGCCATTTTATTATTCGTTACTTCATTTAAAAATTTAAGAGTTGTTAAGAAGTTTTATTTTTTCAATAAATTAAATAGAAATCTTTTAGCACGCAAGCGAACACATATGAAGTATAATTCTACATTTAGTTACGTGTCACAAATAACTTTATGTATGTTGTGTATAATACATTTTTTTAAATTTATGTAATACTTCTCCTTGTACGTTAAATTATACGCATTGAGAAGACAAGTAAAAGTCTAGAAATCAGTGGTTTAACACGAGAGACGGATATCTTTATCGTTCACAAATGGCAGTAATCATTTGAATAATGAACTTTTTATTTTTTGTTACGAAAACATCTCCGCCTATATTACCTCAATGGCAGTACAGTTGAATAGTTTTTCAATAATTTTTTTCACGTATATGTCATGTCACACTATCTTGTTGTTAATATAATTCATTTTTACGCGAAAAGTACATACATCAGTGTCCATCTACATATATGCCAATGTGATTCAGAGAAACTCACTGTTTTGTGCGTAAACTGTGAACTTGTGTGTGAACTTGTCTTTTCAAGCGAAAAAAAGAGCTAAGAGTGAGCGAAACAAAACCGGATCTCTTTATTGAAAAATTGTAACGGATAAAACATTATCAGATAAAAAAAGAAATATTGAGTCTTGTGAACCGAGCAACACTCCATGTGGAAGAGATGAACTTAACGACAAAGTCACAATCAAGATCACTGACATGTAGACGGTCACTATTGTATTCTGTGTGAATGTGTTTGTTAACTTGACATGTATCAGTCATTTTATCATGTGTGGCATTATTCCACTTTATGGTTTGCAGCACAGAAATATTGTGGCGCAAATTCTCTCATCATTGCACGCTTTTGCATATTGCGATATTCACTTTATTGCACAACACGGCACGTGTAATATATGTCTACATAAGTGGCCGCGCTCAACAAAACACACTTACTAAGCGTTTTGTACTTATTATTTGTGATAGACATTTTTCTTTACATCTTAAATAAGGATTAAAAAAAAAACACAATATGAGCCGTATATTCGAGCTTTGCTGAACGCGGATATGTATTAAATCAAATACAGTTTTTTAGTCTAACGCGAGAAAATCAAAAATAAAATATATATGCGCGTCGCACACACAAGAACTTGAATAGCCTCATTATTTAGGACTTCAAATATGTCATGTAATACACGGAAAAGGCTAAGTTATATGCAAGTTTCTAGCACTATGCGACTTTGCGTCGGGTCTCAGAAAGCTTCCACAAAACTTGCCGGAAATAATCCTGTGCGACCAGTACGCTGTTGTGTACCCTTATACCATCCGTCATCGCGTTTCTTGTGGACATATATTATATCTCCCACTCGAAGTTCCAACTCGAATTCGCTGTTAGGCGGATATGGTACGATACAACGAAATCTATAAACTCGTTCACTGAAATGCAAACAAAATAGTTAGTGTATAATGTGACGAGAAATTACTTTTGTAACTTACCGATCGCGCGATGATTGTTGCTTCGTTTGCTTTCCCATCCCAGCATCTAAAGAATTACTCTTACGATGATGATTTCCAATGGTTGAACATACCATAGCACCACCAGATTCACTAGATCTAGATAAGAACAAAAATATATATCATATACAAAAATAACGTTTATAATAAAAGCTAAAATAAGAATTTGATTTAAATATAATATGTCAAATGTCAACCTACATCAGATGATTCAGCATCACACAAGCGAATCACATAAACAAAATACATTTCAAATATGCTATTAAAAAATAAAATAAATATAAATAAATATAATAACAATAGAGCCATAAAGACCAGTAACAAACAATCAATTTTTTGAACATGCAAAATATCCAATAATTAATGTTTCTCTAACTTCTACTTTTAATATTTATATTTATGTATGTTTTTAAAAACATATATCATTATTTTATGTTAGATAAAAAACTTTGTCTTGTAGAAGTGCGCCTTATTTTTACAAAGAGGTAAATGTTAGAAAAATTATTAAAACGTGTGGTAACGTGTATATAAACAAATTATATAGCAAGATAGTATATATTATTTTGTGCTCTACAAAAAGTTAAATTGTTCATTTGCAAAACCATATCGTACACTTACCTGAAAAAATAGTAGTTTTACCACATACTCAATTATAAATACTAGTAAGAAATGTAAGTAAAAAACATAATAGAATTTTTAATGCGCACATTAACTTAACGTATATTAGCACAAAGTCAAGTTTATGTCGGTTTTATGTCGAAATAAAGACTTTTATAATTGTTTAAAATAACATTAATATTTTATACAATTTTACGGAGTACCGCTATCAAAAACTATTTACAATATTATAAAATATTAATAACAATAATATATAGCACAAACTAAACAAATAAATAATGCTATCAATTTTGTTGAATTTTATTATAATTTACATGAAACTATATTAAATTTATTAAGTGTTTATTGTATACATGACTTAAGTTTATTTGAAATAGAGAAAAAGAGAGACACAAAATATATACCGCGCGCGGTTTGTCAGGCCAATTTCATATTTAAAATTACAAACGACTAACCTCTGAATTACTGACACTGGCAAGGAGGGTCTCTCCTTATATTTCAGTCTCTGTGAAGATGCTACGTGCCCTTGTACAGAGTCTGGACATAAGCGTTGTTGGTTGTTTGAAGTATTTAATTCCTGTGTGGGTACCACCTGTAGCAATTGACTTGGGCAAGACCCCGATCTAAGATTGTCATGACCCCGCCCACCCAGTCCCAATATAACATTAGAGAAACATCACAAGACGTGCAAATTTATGTCATGTTGCATAAAGCATGATATTAAGGTTTATATTATTTGCGAGTGGCTACATATATATATTTTTGCCACCTACATTTCTAACTTGTATGTGTGTATAAACTATAGTGATGAGAGTCATGCAATAATTTTAGCATCAAAATGGCACTTACGTGTGCATAAAACGTAGAAACATTTGTGTCAAAATGTATACATGTCTAAAATAACAATATTGCAAAATAATAACATAACAATGAACATGAGTATTTTCGTACACAACATATACATGCGAACAACAGCGTACACATCAAGTCGATCATTAGAACGTGCAATTCAGTTCGGAATAGATTAACAAAGTTTACGATATTTGCATTAATAATATAAATTGTGTATATGGACACATACAATATGTTGGACATAAATTTATGATAATCAAACTTAGCTAACGATACTCACCGAACATGTATCGGATTGACGGAATTACCGTCATCAAATACAGGATTATCCATCGAATATGTCGCCGGTGGCGGTGATTTAGACTTCTTAATGTTGGCAAATCGTCGCATTAAAGAGACACATTTGTCCTTCTTTTCCTTGGGCTGCAATTAACATAAATACGTGTGTGTGAAACGTTATTATAAATACAGTCACGGTCTGTGTCTCACGTCAAACTTGGCGCGAGGCACTATCGTACACTTTTTCTTGAACAAAAATTATATAGGATGTATTTCTCGCGAAAATACCTTTTCCGTGGGTTTGGACGCAGCTGCAGTTGCATTCGAAGATGCGACCGCTGCTCTCAAAGTATTATTTGGGCTTCTGTCATTAGCGGAAGAGGAAGTTGCGGAATTAATACTGCTGCAGCCACTGTTAGCGCTATTGATAGCAACTGCTGTTAGCGATGATGCCGATACTGTGATTTGTTTACCAGGAGAAGCTAGAAGAAAATAATACGATTATTTTCTTCTAGCTTCGAACGTCAAAATACCAATATCGAAGTATACATTGTGATAAATAAAAAAATACATACGAATATTTGATGTCATTACTGCACTGTGACTACGCCCAAGTGGATTGGTAGCGTTTTGGTCATTGTGCCGTGGTGGACTAGTTTCCTGATTCGATCTTTGGCTCTGCTGACCAGCACCATGCCAAGATGAGGATATGGTTGTCGATGAAGGACTGACAGCGCGAGGCGGTAATTCCGGTGGCGGCAGTGTGCGAGGATTGTATGACTGCGGCGCGGATCCTTTGCTTTTTGTGTACGTTACAGCCAAGCGCGATTCAGCATTTGATGCTGCATTTGAAAGTGGCGAACCTTGATGTTGGTTGGGTGAGTTTAAAGATCCACGGCACAGTCCGCGTTGGCATCTATAATGAATATCAAGAACATAAGGATAACGAACTGTTCGCAAGACTTGAAACACGTACTTGAACACGTACTTAGCGGGTGTAACATAATTTCCAGGGAAGACTCCACACTTTTGAGTACGATTAGATGTGCCTTTGAACCATCCATCCTGACAACGTTCCGTTACCATATAGATCCCACCTTTTCGTAATTCAAGTTCATCTGCTTTTTGAGGCTTGTACGGATACAACGCTACGTATGCCGCAGGCAGATGCGTCGCGCTGGACGCGCTGCTAGATGTTTGATTAGCAGGTGATACGCTTTGCGATGGCTGAACAAGAACGAGATCGCTGCTGCCACTTCGTCTATGACGAAGATTGTGATCCGATTGCGAAGTAGTTCCTTTGCAGTTACTGCTGACCTAAAGTAGCGAAATAAATTTATTTAGAAGTTTTTAAAATAAATCTTACCAAAAGAAGAAATGAAACAAATTAAATGTAAGAATGTGAAATCAACTTAAAGAGACCGAGATATATCAATTCGTATACAAATTATTCACACAGATATTGGTGTCAGAAAATGTGATTTTCTTACTTGTAAAGGAGAAAATGACTCATTGCCTCCACTATTGTTAGCGTTATTAGAGGCACTGTCTACTGGAGGACTAAGTATTTCAGCGCTATGTCTATGATGAGAATGAGCATGATGACCTGTATTGACGGCAGTGAAACTATGGCGTTTAACGTTATGCCTGTTGCCAACGGCGGGTGGTGACGTTGCGGGACTGCCGGGACTGCTCGGTGCGGTGCTGGAGCTGCTGGATGTGGTCGAGCTGTTAGGTGTGTTCGGAGTGGTGGTTGTAGAACTGCCTCCGGAGGAGACATTTGAGAGGGAGTCGGAAACTGGTAATGCAGCATTCTGTAATGATAATATCAAGATACATATTTATGTATTTTTCATGAACGCTGTTGCGTATTAATTAAACTTAATAAATTATTGTATAATGTTGATCATATTTTATATACCTGTACCAATTGCGATCGTGGCTGGCTTGTAGTTTGTACATTGCGTGAATGATCTGTTGGAATCAATGGCGTGGTTTCCTCATTTGTTGGAGTTGGCGGAGCTACTCTTGATGGTCCTGGCTGTACACTAATTAAAGAATCATTTGAACACACATCTATTTAAAATAAAATAAAATAAATTCTCAATAGTCTTTTGCTTACTTGGTAGAAAGTTTCATCAGAGCTCTAGCAACACTGTTCATCTCCACAAAGGCTAATGGAAAGATACCAATTCTGTCCAGAAGTTTACCTTCTGCCCAGTTTTCATCTACTCTTCTAATAACGCTGATAACTTCTCCCTAAATATTATTTGTATATTTTTTATAGATGTGTGTGTAAATTTTAGATAATTTTACATGTGATAATCATACAATAATCAGAATTAATAAGAACTACTTAAAAAATACCTTATTAAAAGTCAGACAACCATCTTCATCTTCATTTGCCATCCTAAAATCATATAATGCTTTACATTGGGGTACATGTGGTGTCAAAGGTGTCATCACCTACAATTTAAGAAAAATTATGTAATAAAATAATAAATTTCACATTAAAGAAATAAACAATATGTATTGTTATTTGTATGTACAAGTTGTTTACCTGAACATAGGATAGGGGAAAAACACCATGATTATTGCCACATTCCCCAAAGTACCAGTTGTTGTCGATTTTCTTCCGAAGGATGACTATATCACCCTTTTTGAAACTCAAATCACTAAACGAACAAAAATGTAGTGTACATAACACTAAAATGTGCTACACAAAATAAGATACAAACATATATAAATGCAGCGCACAAATATTGATATATCAAACATACCCTGGCACTTTGGAAACATAATCGTAGATTGCTCTTCCGTAAGCCTGATTATGCAGGTGCACCTGCTTAGCAGCGGCATTGGAATGCTGTCTCATTGTTTGTTCGGAAACAACGGCGGGCACGAGATTGCCAGTCACGATGGGTGCCGGAGCAACCTGGTGACCGCCGAACAACCGCTGCGGCACGGCTGTGCCACCGGATCTTGACGACAAGATTGATCCGGACTTGACTTGATTTTTCGGCGCGGCATTGCGCATCCCTTCGAGGATACGCATTAGCAGCACGTTTGGCGGCAGATCGTCCACCTTTGCGTCCACGAGCACACGACATTCCGGACAGCGTAGCTCACGATGCGTGCTCACTATTTCCTCCAGACACTTCTTGCAAAACGTGTGCTGGCATGGCAGAACCTTGCTGGACGTGTCGAGCCGCTCCAAGCATACCGAGCACTCCAACAAGTCGTTCAGCATGCACTCGTCCATCGTGAATTTGCTCTTCACTCCACCCGCGCACACACGACCACAATCTGTCTGTCGGTCGGTCGCTCGAAGTCGAACCTACCTAACAAATTTACTCCGGATTCCTCGTTGCTGTACTCGCGCTTGCTCTATCCGAAGACCTACTCTCTCCCTCTCATCTCTAACACTCTTTGATTATCTTTCTTTAACTAACTACTTTCTCTTTCCCTCACTGTCTCTCCTTCTAGCCGCTCCCGGCCTTACGTCTGTCTCTCTTGGATACAAGCATCCGCCTTCCTACTCTTCACTCTGGGGGGAAAAAACGGACGGTTTATCGGGCTGCAGTTCCGGTACTGTCCGATACCGTGCGATATCATGAGCGCAGAAATTTATTCGCTTTTATGTATCGCACTCTCTTTCTCTCTTTCTGTTTTTTTATTCTGCCCACCTGCACTCGTTTAAATAAAGCAAGAGAGAAGCGTGTTCGCGTCCGGAGTGCGCGCGCCTGTCTCACTCGGCGACGACGACGCGACTTGATCAACTCGATTGTCGCTTGGCAGCACACGGCAGCCCATCGCATTAACGATATCGATCAATCGCGTACGTCGATTCCACCGGACGAATTATGTATCTGCGATGTCGGCCGTGTTCGGCAGAATCAAACGCTCAATAAGCGTTTTGTCATTTTATTGCTTGTCATTAACATATACTTCCACATTTGCAAGATCTAGAGCAACAGACCAATCGCAATAAACACAAAGCGCCGAGTTCTGCTAAATGCGGCCATTAAATTTCGTTTCTTCCGATCTTATTTTGGAAATTTTCTTGTGTTTTCTTACATAAAAATTATGATGTATATGTAATAAAAATTGTAATTTGTTAAAATATATTTTTTTATATATCTTTCCTCTTACGACTCGTACACACAGAACGCGACAGAGCGTTGAGGAATAAACGCGTAGGTCACACAATGGCTAATCAACATCTTTTTCACAGCGTGACCCACTTGTTCCCAAGTAGCAAAGTGACTTCATCATGACATCGGTTTTTAAAAACTCATGCAATTTTTATCTCCAATAAATACAAATAAAATGCCACTCGTGCAAACAAGTACAGCAAAATCAAACTGCTTTTTTTAAATTTAATATCTTACTGTGAGATAACAAAGTCATGTTGATTGGCTATCAGAAAAAGTTCAGATAAAAAGTTCTCTAGAGAACACTTTCTATTGATAATCAATGGCATCTTTGTAGTAAACGCTGCAGTTTAATATAAAAAAAAAAAAAGAATAAAATGTAATATTATTCTTATCGTTTGCTCAATGCATTTATGTATATTTACTTCAGGTACAAAATATATGTCATGACGTCATCCTTAGTAACGCTTCTGTTACTGTCATTTCACAGTGTTTAGTGTTTTGATACCTGAGCAGTACTAGTTTTAATAAATTTCTTTTATCACATTTTTCGAACAAACACAAAAAGAAAAATGGAGAAAAAGAAAAAAATAGAAAATCTATCCTCAGATTCTCACCGAGAATTCTTGGATATGGACACAGATGAAGAAGATTTTGAACGACAAGGTAGTTTTGCAAAACTAGTTTTTTTAAATAATATTTTATATGTCAAAAGTTTAGGTCTGCAATTCATGATCTTTAATCGCTTATATTTTAAACATTATTATAGCTCGTCATTATTGTATTAGAATTTTTGTCTCAGAATATTTCCTAGAATTTATTTTTAAACATCCTATACATATACTACATATACATAAATAAATATAAATTATTTCAGAAAGTCTTGAAAGCGAAGAAGAACTCTTTGTTGAACCGATAAAACCGGTCTTTGATGAACAAGATTTAAAGAAATTGGTTAGTTATGTTTTTAATTATAATTTCACATTTACTTAAAGCTTCCGACTTGTGTTGTAGTCTTATTAAATTATGCAAGAAATGAAAAAATATGCTTAAAATTCCTACAATTTTCTTAATTGTGTCAACCGGTTTATATAATAAAAATCATTAATATTTTAATGTTTATTGTTATTTTCTTTTTGTTACAAAGTATATGAAAACTTGAAATATTTATATTATAGTAATATTCCTTTTTAATAACTTTATTTGTAGATACAATTCGTGAAAGATCTCACAATGCTTCCTTCAATTAAAAATGACGATTGGAATGAAAATTGTGACACAGTTATTAGCGAGTATTTCAAAAATCCAAATTTTACATTATTATGCATTTATTTCAAGGCAAATATATTAAACGCGCAATTGAGCATTCCAACAAGAAAGAACATAAGTAATTTCGTATATTTCATGCGATCGCCTTGGCAAGTACTTACAGTCGACAATTTTCATGTTACAATCGTTTTTGGCAGCGTCAATCACAATACAATGATGTTTGTTTTGAAATCAATGGAGTGCTTATATGTGCCCGTAGCGTTGAGTAGCAATGAATGGTCGGAGAGTATCCTTTTTTTTAAATAAAAATTCAAGTATTTTCATCATTATACAATATAAGATAAAATACACAATATAAAATATAATTTTGCGGTAAAAGTTTTTTGAATTTCATCAAAGTAAAGTTTTCATTTTTTGTTACGTAACTTAGTCTTTCATCAAAAACTTAAAATATCAAGTTATGAGCTCAAAAATTTTAAGTCGCAGGATTTGAAAGTTTATAAATACTAGATCGTTCTGAAATATTACTTGTTCAATTGGACATGTCAGAGAGAAGAGACGGAACTTTGAACTTTAGCAATTATACTTATATTTTCTATAAAGTTTTTAAACTGTTTACATAAAAAATTCAGAAAAAAGTCTATCTGTTTTTCTTAATTACATCTACTTTCTTAAAACCAGCTATCAAAACTGATTTGTTCTCAAACCTGCACAAATTTTTAATGTACCTCACCGAATGGATTTATAAGCCGTTGAAATTGACAAAATTGTATATGCCACGAGAAGATCTGCCTAATATTGCAGAATCAAACTATAAAAAGATAGATTTATCGAAAGATAATCGACAGTACGCTCCTGGCAAGTTAACCGAATCAGAAAAAGCACTAATAGAAAGATTTGAAAGTATCGTACGATATTGGATTAAACAGATATATGAAGTATTAGCTAGCATGTCGATAAAGAAAAGAAGAGAAAACATTGTCGACGAGCTGCAACATTGGACAGCGATATGTTAGTTTCAAATGTAGAATAAATTAAAAGTAAATAATAATTTGTCTCGCACTTTGTGAAACATTTGAATTCCAGATTATGACTTGTGTTGTTTGCTGAATCAATTTTCGAATAGAAAAGTTGAATCAATATTGCGGTTTTTGGAGGATATTCGCTCGCCAACAATGGATTCGTTACGTCATTTGACACTACAACTTAATGAAGGAATAAATCAAGCAACGTCAAACGTGACGTACTTGAGAATTTTGTCGGAGGCTTGTAACGATTTGAATTGTCCGGATGAAATTGAAGAGCCAATAACAAGAATACTATTGTTGATATTATTTATTTGGACAGAATCGCCATTTTATAATATATCGTATGATTTATTTTAAATAGTTAAAACAGTCTTAAATTCGCCGGCGAAAGGTTAATGATAAGAAATATCTTATAGGAGCAACATAGAAATACTTTGTGAGTGTATCAGTTCTCAAATAATACATCAATGTCAAAAATATGTCAATTTACAAGCATTATTAGACGACTGCGTAGAAGACAAGATAAAGATACTTTCGAAGTGTATCTCTTGTTGCGAAACGTATAAGATTGTATACGATAAGGTATAGAGAAAGCATCGTGCAGTTTTATGATGATATGTCGATTGTAATTCTTGCAAAATTATTGTCTAATTACTGAAATAATTTGCAGGTCACAAGCATAACTGCACACGTGAAATCGAATAGAGATTGGAACGTAAATGAACAGTTAATATTTAATCGCATCAATACATTTATGCAAAGGTGTTACGATATTATTGAGATATGCAACGCTTTGATCGTATTTGGAAGGTGAGACACAATAAAATTTCTTGCTCAAATATCTGCTCTTTAAAAGAAACATAACTGATATGAAAACGCAACTATTATGAAAACGACATATGTAGCTGATAAGTGGTGACTCATAAACAAATCATAGATGCAACAAGGTAGGGTCAATCGGCGGTGCAAAAGGTTTTGAATACGAGGATTATTGTCGAAGAGTAGACAGTCTGTTCTACCAGAGTTTAGACGAAATCAAATCGATACACAATATTCTCGAAGTAGAAAAACCGACATGGATAAAAAACATGCAGAAATTTAGAGATTCCGTGATAGAATTAGAAAACATGATGAAAACTCTGATCGAACGCATGTTTGAAGAAGTTAACGATATTGAAGAGGGCATCGAAGCCATTTATGCGTTTCGACATTTTACTTACAAGAAATCTTTGAAGGATATGTTACGGATGAAATGGATGAAGGTTCAAACAACATTTTTTTATAAAATAAAATAATATAATTGTACAAATTAATTTATATAATCGGCATATAATCAATATTGTTAATAATTTTCTTATTTGTTTTTGCATCTATTGTATACTCTTATAAAATGCTAAAGAGCGTTCAAACAATTGAAATGAATGAATATTGTATTTGTAGATGTGGAAAATACTGGATTGTGAAATCGAATATTGTCGCAGTACAAACGTGATCAGACACAGACAGTATTATTCATTATTTCAAGGTCAGCCGGAAAACACAGCTAGATTGTGCATTGATCGATATGTGGAACGATCATTTCAAAGAATGATAGACGCATCCGACTGGATAGAAACTTGTGTGGGTGAGATATAAAAGTACCATTTGCTAAAGTAACGATTATTTTCTTATATAAAATTACACATGTTGTACTTATGTAAGTATTTAATAAAATTTAATAATAACAGAATCATATTTTTTTTGATCTTAGAAGTTTTCTCTTTTTATGTTAAACCAGCTACATTAGGTGTAAGTTGATTTGACTATTTTACCCGAAATTATTTATTTATTTCCATTTAAAAATATTTACTTATTTTTATTTAAAAAAATGCACGTGCAAAAAACTGACCAGTTTCTAAACAGTTGCAATGAATAAAGTCCTGTGTTCACGAGATGGTGGATAGAGAAAGAATTGACCAATCATATTCGAATAATTCGCGCCAATCGACCAATGCGATTGGTCAGTTCTCTCGCTGTTCGAGATCTCGAACTTCGATTTCTGACATCGTGGACACGAGCTTAACTTAAGAGCGCAAACAGACAGGACGCGGCAATGCGTTATGAGCAACGCGATAGCCACTCAGCATTTTGCTCTTATGGAAAAGCAACTTATTTTCCATAAAAGTAAAATGCTGAGTAGCTATTGCGTTGCCGCGTCCTGTCTGTTTGTGCCCCTTAAGAAGTTGGAAGCGGTAGCACACGTGTACACACTGACCTTTAATAATTCACTTTCGCGAATAAGTGGTAAAGCTTCCACTTTTGTGTATTTCGTGTAGCTCGAATCAGCTGATCAACGCTAGTGGCTGAAAGAGAGCAAAACATACTGAAGAAGTGGAAGCTCCTTTTTTACTCGCGGTATTGAATTAATAAAGACCAGTGTACACATAATGACAGTTTTGCTTATCGATAATAATAACTGATACACAGCTGATACACAGTAATCTACAGTGCAATGAAAAATTTATATAACGGTTTTTTATTAAGAAAGAAGATATTATAGAGTTTAGCGTAAAAAGATACATGACACATAGTTCTCTTAAAGCAACGAGTGACTTAACACGCGTTTGCCTCATGATCTTTTTTTATCTGTCGTTTTGAGTACAAATTGGATAAATGTTACGAAAGTGCAATTTTGTTAGGCAATTTTGTGGCGTCGCAAATGCATCGACGGCAACTGTTGCAGTTACGGAAACGCTGACTCGAGTAAGCATTATATCTGTTAAAAGCATCGTTAAATAGCATCGTCTGTTAAAATTCAATCTATTTTTGGCGGCTAAAATATAACTTGAAGAAAAATATATTAATCTCTATCTTTACATTATAGTTGCAGCAACTCAGAATCAGATTGCAGGATGAGCAGCAGCGTGAAATACTTACAGATACGTTCGGACGCAAACATACATATCTTAGAATATCTGTTACGGAGCGTTGCAACCTTCGATGTAAGTTATAGAGTGAAATTTGTACGATTTGTATAACACATATTTACATTCATGTTTCGTGTTACTTATAATTACAGGTACGTATTGTATGCCTGCGGAAGGTGTCAAGCTAACTAAAAAAGAAAATATTTTAAAAACCAATGAGATAATACAGATAGCTGATCTTTTTGTAAAAGAAGGAGTACGTAAAATACGTTTAACAGGTGGCGAACCTACAGTCCGCAAGGATATTGTTGATATTGTCGGTAAGAGTCTCAATAATTATTTTAATTTATAGTGATGAAATTATATTATCGTGAGGCAATCTTTTCGATTTGCTTATTTACAATTTTATGCATTAGAGCGATTGAAGCAATTGAGAGACTTGGAGCAGGTTGCTATTACAACCAATGGGTTAACGCTGACTCGTCAGTTGCCGGCTCTTCAAAGAGCAGGACTGAATGCTTTGAACATATCACTAGACACTCTGAAAGAATCGCGTTTTGAAGTTTTTACTCGTAGAAAGGGCTGGGCAAAAGTCATGGCTTCTATAGACCTTGCTGTTCAGCTCGGTTATAATCCTGTGAAGGTAAGATGATACAATTGCACACGTAGTTTAAATATTAGACAATATGCGTATGTGTATATGTCTCTATGGTATATATTTTATTGACAGGTAAACTGTGTCGTAATGCGAGGACGTAATGACGATGAAATAATTGATTTCGTCGATTTTACAAGAGATCGTCCAATCGACGTACGTTTTATTGAATACATGCCGTTTCAAGGAAACGAATGGAAAGAAAACAAAATGGTTTCCTTCGACGAGATGAAGAGAATAATTCGAAAGAAATATACGGATTTCCAAGCACTACCGAATTCTCAGCCTAATGATACGTCTAAAGTTTGTTTTTTTTTTTTTAACGATTTTATATTTACGCTTGTATTATTTGAGAATATATATTGCAATATTGCAATCTCGACAGGCCTACCACGTGCCAGGATTCGTAGGTCAGATTGGATTTATTACGTCTATGAGCCAACATTTTTGTGACTCATGCAATCGCTTGAGAATAACAGCAGATGGAAATTTGAAAGTGTGCTTATTTGGAAAAGATGAGGTCTCACTTAGAGATGCATTGCGACGTGGTGCTTCGGAAGACGATCTTAAGGATCTGATCAGAAAAGCAGTATTAGAGAAAAAAAAGCAACATGCAGGTATTTCTCTCTCTGAGATAAAAGAAATTTTAATACAGATATTAATTTAAAATGAACTGTTTGTTTTTTTCTAAGTGTTTACGTTTTTTTGCAATTTAATTTTTATTTTATAAACTGTAGCAGAGTGTCGACAAACCGATGAAATTTATATCTCTCCTGACTGACGTGTGTTTCAGGAATGTTCAATCTTACTCAGATGGAAAATAGGCCAATGATCCTGATAGGGGGTTAATTAATTTTAATTTAATAATTGATCAACAACCGTAGTAACATATATTCGGTTTTGTCGAGACGCGCACAGATATTATTGTAATTTTTTTTTCATACATCTGCTCTATCTTCTTGCACAAACATGCGCGCACGCATGCACGCATGTAATATTTTGTATATATATATATATATATATGTATATACAAAAATAATTTTACAATGTGTGTTACAGCTAACGTAGATAATGAGATTTTCTACGAAAAAACTTATAATGTCACGTCGATGAGGAACATGCAGTACAAATATTTTCCGTACGTATCCACGTGCTTTACAAATAAGAGTATAAGAATGTATTCGTCATTGTCGCACGTAGACGAGACCGGTAAAGCGAGTATGGTGGATGTCGGGTGGAAAAATGACAGCAAACGCGTAGCGAAAGCAAGGGGATTCGTACAGATAGGTTCTGTTATCAGTAATCTGATCGCGGAGAATAACGTGAAAAAGGGGGATGTGTTGTCAGTAGCTCAATTGGCCGGCATTATGGCGGCAAAACGTACTTCCGATCTCATACCTTTATGTCATCCGCTCATGCTGTCTTACGTGAACGTATGTTTAGTTTTAAACGAGGAATTGCACACAATAGAAATTACATCAGAGGTAAGGTGTACCGGTAAGACCGGTGTCGAAATGGAAGCTTTAACTGCTGTGAGCATAGCTGCACTCACAGTTTACGATATGTGCAAATACGCGGCCAATCCTGGTACAATGCAAATATACGGCATAGAATTAATATCGAAAACAGGTGGTACAAAGAGTAATTTTATAGTAGATAAAAAATAGAAATCTTTATTGCTATTGACGAGATTATTTATCGCAACAGTATGAAAATTTGTTCATTATATTTTATTTTTAAGCAATAAAGTACAAGATGTCAAAAAGGCTCAAATAAAGTTTAAAGTTCTAAGAGAAAAAATCTGCGATCTTGCAATATTGTTTTATAATATTTTTCTTTTATTAGATGACATTAGTATAATCGTTTTTATACAAAATTTACGCATAATGTTTTTACTGACTATAGTAATGGTATTAGTTACAATTAAGACACATATATAGTTTTATATAAAATAAATTTTTATTTACGTGTGTTCACATAATCAGTTTCACAACGAAGCATTCCGTATTATAATACTTAATAAAGATGTAATTCTAATATTTTTTCCAACCATTAATTATAATAAAACAAATCTTTACAATGTGATATCTATAACAGTATAGAA
>QVOB01016374.1:0-96059 GCA_014839585.1 Pseudomyrmex concolor
TTGTTAAATCTTTAACAAAATAAGTAAATTTTTTATGGAATATTAAAAATTTAACGTAGATCGCGTCGATACAAAATATTTTTGTTGCAGTAGTACGTAGTACTTACTATACTATTGTAAGTAGCGTTTTTAGTAGGAATAAGATTTGTCTATGCAAACATCATAATATCGCATATCGATATATATCGCATATCGATATGTATCGCATATCGAGATATATCGCATATCGATATATCGATCTTTTTGTTTTTAATTGCCGATTCCAACAAAGTATTAAAACGACTTTCTTTTATAAACAATTTTTTGTTTAAAAATGAAACGGAATATAATTATCCGGACTCGGAGTTTTCGTCGTAATAAAATGAAACAGCTGTATTGAGACAGGAATTTTGTCTGCGAAAAAATAGTTCACAAATATAATAATTATCAAATTTACTCGTCAACTTTGCGCATAACAATGCATAATTTTGCTTTGTTACGTAGTGTTTACACTTACAAGCGGGCTTGGAAAAAATCTGGTTTGAAAAATAAGACGAAATAAGGTCTTTTATTGCAATTTATAGGATAAGTTATACAGGCGTGTATATACCTTTGATGGTTTGTTTACTCTCGTGCGGCTCTATTTTTTCGCAAAGGAAACAAGTCATTCTTTGAACAAGTTCTTCTTGTCTCGTTTCGTACGGCGTTCCGGCTCGCCGCGGAACGGCTAGAGAAACGCTATCGAGGCGAGGAAAAGATTGATTTAAAAAATTCATCGACTACATTGTGGCACGCCGCGTTTTCTCAGGCGAACACTTTGCGCGCCCCGTTGCTGACTGCAATGTGCCGCGCTAAGGTGAGAAAAGAAGAGTTGTAAAAGTATTATTGTGCGAGCGCAAATCGCACGAGAATGGGGGGAGAGAAGGAGAGGCTCTTAACACATCGCGCAGCTTGTAACAGATCTTACTCCTTGCTGCATTTTACTGATAAGCCGCGAGGTTCTCGTCATCTCGATATATGTGGCAGCGTGAATCGGTCGTAAATATTTTTATCTGAAGGCATATTGTACTTTTATCTGTTTTATAGGTTTTACAAAGATATTTAGTTTTATATTACGCATGTAAGATAGTTTTATGTTTTTTAGATATTAATGGCCGGGATACAAACAGTTCTGTGTTTACAAACGGTTTTACTGTCTGGCGGTTTGTATTACGTGAAATATCGAAATGGGAAGATATTTTCGGAAAAACCGTGAAACGCGAGAAGCATCGCGGGAGAACCGAAGGTTTTATCAGAATATACCGGTGACCTTCAATACCGATATGTAATCAAAAAGAACGTCATCCATTGTCAGTGGAAATATTTTTTCTCATTCTCCGCCTTCCAGCACGCGCCCCGTTATCTCGACCCCCGGGCACCGTAACGCAATATCATCAATATTCCATCACGTGCAAGCCGTTGTTCTAATTGAATAGAGGCCACCTGAGAAAATAGTCGCGCGCCGGACAAGGATAATCCGAAATCCGAAAGCGAAAAGCTCTAATCTTAATTAGATCAGTCCCGATTTGACGATCGATCAAGTGGGTCACCTGTTTGTTAGTTGGTGTCTCGAATACTCGCTTATCAAACGCACCACTGTTTGCGTGTTATCGCGGAAATAAAGAACCGAGACGTTTCTCTGTAGATCAATCATGAGGTATTGTCTTGCTTTATTTATGGAGTGCCGCATTTCGGTAAACACGCAATTCTCGGAATCACAAAATTCTGTTGTAGAAAGAATTAACGTTTCGCACACACTGCAATAAAAAAATTAAACTGATATAAGAACGTTTTCGGAAGTATTAATGTAACGTTCGAACGTTATTGTCTTGTAGATATTTAAATATTTTATCTCAAAAAAGAAGTCAACATCTCACTTTCGAAGTGACTTAATTCTTTTATTACACACTTTCTCATTTCTCTCAATTTTTTTTCCCAATTGTTATATCCTTTTTCCAATGCGTATATACTCTATAACAATTATTTATTTGTTTCATGGCGAAACCCTTGTACGAGAATGTCGCTCGCGTGTGCCAGACACGAATTCGAGTCTCTTGGATGTCCGTGTTGGCGAGATTCCAGCGACACCGTTGCTATCGGATTTATATCGTTCGTTCTTTCGTTCGCGCCGTCGTGCATTACCCTTTTCGGTGTCCTTCATTACTTTCTGATGGCCGAGAACCGCGGCCGTTCGGTGCGACTCTCTCGCGCGACGCGACGAAATTGAGCGAAACAAGCAGAGCCTGGCGTGACTGGCCGAAAATAAAGTTTCTTTTTCCTGACAAACGCCGGCGTTGTCGTAATTCCGAGACTTGTACAGTTATCCATATTTACGACGTATAAAACGTCCGTTCTCTTGGCGTTGTTCCCTTCTCAAGAAATCAGTTGATGTAACGATAACGAGCACTTTGTAATCGCAATAGAAAGTTTATATGTAAGTTTTTGATTTTATTTTGTAATTTATTTTATAACTCTCGCAATACTTTTATTGTTAGTAAAAAAGTTCAAAAAGTTTTTGTATCAAAGATTTATATAATGGTTGAAAAAGATATGGAGAAACTTCTGCCATGGCAATTTGTACCACGGACTTGTGTCGAAAACTTTTTTCTCCGCTTTTTAAATTTAGACTATTTTCATTACACGACTGTCGAAGTCCAAGTGAAAGTCGAAAACTCGAACTTGCTCGACGTTGAATAGCGTCGAGGCGTGCTCGCCAATGAGTGTCGAATATCGTATAGCCGGAGGAATATCGACCGGTCCCGTATGATAACGGCGCAGCGGGCGCTTGTAAATTCCGAATCGGACGGTGCAGGGAGAGAGACGAGCGTTGTAGTATACGGCGAGTCGGCGGCAGCGATAGAGTAGTTTTGTTTAGAAAGTTACGTGACGACGACGGATGGCCATGGAAATGACGACGTTACACAAGCTCACGAGCCTCACTATTACGGCGCTCGTTTTTCGTTTGCGTATCTCGCGACGTGTTGTCAAGAGAGACTTTTAAGAAAAAGAAAGAGAGAGGAGAGAGCATTTATTTTAACGAGACAGACAACTGTGAAGAAATAAGAATTTTAAAGAAAAAAGGTTTTTTTTTGAAAAATATTTTCTAACGTGACATAACAAAGAGATGTCTCGGTATTTGAAAGTAAAGAAAAAATTCGTCTCGTTATTTGCAGATTGGTTTAACATTTTTATAATACTAATACAATTTAGTGGTGTTTTCACGATTTTGAAAACTTGCAATACACTGTAAGATCCTGGCCATGTGACGGCGCTATCCATAAGATGGATAGCGCGCGAATATCAGCTCGGTTAACGAGCGATCGACCACGTGGTTTACCGGAAAACACGTGGTGTTACGGATCTGGAACTTTCGAGAAGCTTCTTTTGGGGCGGCTTTTTCCGCAAGCTCGGAGCAAGTCACTCTCGTACGGAGCGGCGAATCAGCTGGTTGCCTACGAGCGGTTGTCGAGTCGTGTCGTGCCGCTAAGTCGTGTCGAATTCAATGTCGAGCCGGTATTCTTTGAGCGGAGCAATCTGAAGCCATATTTAGTATATTTTAAGTACGTTAAGATATTAAATAAAACTCAGTTAAAGTTACAAGTTAGTCTTTATTGTTCTGCTTTAACGTGTATCTGAACCCTGCCGGTTGTCGAGAGGTCGACCGTATGTTGATGTGTCGAGTCGAAGGTCGTGCCGTATTGTCGTCGTTGTTTCGAACCCGAGTCGGTTACAACAAAATTTTAAAGTCGGCTGTAAAAGAAGAAATATCTTACAACACATACGTATATACGTACATTTTGCATTTATTACGTATATCTAAGATAAGAAATATTAAGATACAGAATTTAAGATCCTGTAAATAAAAAATATATTTACAGAATCTTAAATCCCCTGTATCTCGTATACCTATTCTATTTTCTTGTTAAGATTTTTTCTGCTTTCTATGTTACACATTTTATTATATTTTATTTACTATTTAGCTTTTTACATTCTATATCCTTATTTAAGCAGTGATTAAAATCGCGCCGAATATTTCTCGATATTAAGGGAGAGCGTCATTAGCGGGACGAGATCTAATCGCGCCTCGGTTTAATTATCCGTTTCCGTTGCCATCCGTCTGGCCGCGAAAAACGGGTGGATTCGCAGAAATATCATGCTCTTTTTTGCTTTGCTCGCTGATTTTTTTTTCTTCCCGACCGAAATTGCGAGAGGACACGAAGAGAACGATAGGATGGGCAAACTAGCGGGATGTGAGCCCGTGACGTGAGGACGATATTTTTATGAGTCTCGTGGCATACGTCCAAAGCCAGCGCACTTGCACTTGCTCTCTCTCTCTCTCTCCTTCTCTCTCTCTCTCTTTCTTCTTCTCTCACTGTCGAAATAAAAAGAAAATCGATACATATAGAATCACGTGCCATTTGCGAGAGCAACTTCGTTCGTTGTGTTTGCGAACAACAGCGATCAATATTTGATGAATAGGCGATAACAATGGGAGAATTTGAGAATGTAAGTTAGGAGTTTATAATTTCTTTTATGCATTAGAAAAGCAATTCAATGATCGGGAAAAAGTATTTATGGAGAAAGATAGAAGAATTTGTATATTGTGAAAAGACACATTTAAAAAGAGAATATACATTTAAAAGATATTCTTGATATTTTACGATTTTTATTCGCATATATTCTCGCTATGAATGCGATAATAAAAAAGATACGTGCGATATTTTTCTAAGCCTCTACGACCACTTGAAAATTCCTCCTTGAAAAGAAGAGATTGTAACCTCTAAAAATATTCTTTCGCAAAATTTTGCATGTTATTGAACTGTCAGTAAAATTACGAGCAGCTATTAATTTTTTTCAGTAAAAAATTATTATTAATTATCAGTTTGAAGCGCTTGCAACCTAACAGTTGAAAGCCACTTTTGTTTAGATATAAAAATATCTTCTATAATTTGAATCTAACATTTTTTGCGAACGCCGTAATTGAAAACCGTATCCTTCATTCAGAAATGTCTTGCGAAATGAACTTAAATCGCCAAATCATTAGTTAGTTTCAAAACGTATGCGGAGACAAAGTCGGATTAGATTGAAAGGTTATCAACACACACACACACACACACAGTGAGTTTGGAAATATCTTTGTCGAACTATGACGAGAGAAAAGCATATCGCTCTCGTACTGGTCGACGTTTTATATGACGTAGCCGTACAATCGACGTTATGGGTCAAGGTTTGAGACGATAGTCACTTCACCAAATCGACACGTCGTATTAGAGAATAAAAAAACCGTACAACGAAGTCGGTATCGTCACTTTTATTGTTTGAAGGCTTATCGTGCATTTGTTATTATTAATGTTAGTTTTATTAATTAATTTAAAATTATTTTAATTGTACATATTCGTAAAATTTACTTTTATACGCGAAAGAGGAATTTATGCGTGCAAATATGAAATATACGCAACTTGTGTAAGTACAAAAAACTTTATAAGAAAAATTTATTCTCGGACTACTGAGAATAATAATAATTATATAGAAAAAGCTAGAAATATATAATTTATGTATTTTTTTTATCAAGTTGTGTGTGTGATTGTTTGTGTATAATGGGCTTCTAGTTTTTCTAACTTCTATGTCATGTTGTCTGATTAATGACGGACATTATAAAATCGCGCACATTATTCGCAATGAATATCGCTGCGTCTTAATCTAATTAATCGGTGAACTGCTATTAGATAACGCAACACTATTAATTGTCTACATATGTTGCACGCAATCCCGTTGTTTCACATGCTACTCATTATTTCAATAAAACTTATTGATTGAATCAAACTTATTACGAAAATATATGTTAAAAATTATGATATCAATCACAAAATAAAGTATAAATTTGTCACTTAAACTTATTCACATCTTGGAATTTGGTTACAAAAAAAACGTTCGTGAAAAACTAACTACATATCGTACGTCGTTCATCAAGTTTGCATTGCTCTTATTTCCTTGCCGATTAGGAACGTCCTGTTAAAAAATTCCCCGCCACTTCCTCGCGTGATGTAGGACGAGTTCCGTCGCAGAGTCTAGCTCTGGAATATGACAACATCGTTAGGTACTTCCTTCTTCCCTCGGCATCGATGAAACCTCAGCGGAGTTAACGAGCCTCGTGAGAGAGACGACGCGATGGTAACGTATAGTATACACGGTTCTCGCTCGTTCCTCCAGGCGCCAGTGTCCAAGAATTTAATTAGTGGCATCCTCTTGCGCTTAGCGGAGCGCGGTCGTGGAAGTCGACGAATTCATTCCGTCGATGAGAAGAAAAAGAAAAAAGAGATCAAATCGCACGGAAATAAATCCATCTAACAGTACTTCCTTTTATTGCTAATTAACGCGTAATAATTATTCCAATCTGTTTTATTTCTTGTTTAATTTTATTTGTACAAAAGATAAGATAATATTGAACATATAATCGCATGCACAAAATGCAATTCACTCTATACAGATAAAATCGATGTCTGTAGACAGAAAGATCTGCAAGAGCGCCGATGAAAATAGTTAATTAATAAATGAGCGAATAAATGTCATCGTTTGCAGTTTCTCTCGTAAGTAGAAATCTCGTGTTAAGAGTATTTTTTATCTTAACGGGATTAACGAGCGACAAAACTGCTAAAAGAAAAATAAAAAAAAAGAAGAAGAGATGAAAACAGAGAGAAAGAGAAAGAGAGAGAGAGAGAGAGAGAGAGAGAGAGAGAGAGAGAGAAAGAGAGACAGAGAGAAAGAGAAGCTCGACGGAAAAATGTCATCGCACGTGGCCGACGACTTCGTCGACAGCGGAGGCAGAGGCGTGGTACATCCGCGGCGACCTTGACCCCCGTCCTCGACTGGCGCTCGTTCTTTGCCGCCGAAGAGAGCGACCGGTCGATACGTCCACGCATACCAACGGCGGCGTCGGCGTCGGCGTCGTCGTCGTTGTCGATGCTAGCGCCAGCACCAGCGACGACGGTTGTCGTCGTCGTCGTCAGGTTGCGCTTGACAAGGACGAAAGGACCACCGGGTGTTGCGGTGTGTCCGCGAGCGCCAGCGTATCGATCTCTCGCTGGTGGTGGCGGCGGCGGCGGCGGAGGAGCACGTCACGTTTCGCAAGTTCCCAAAAGGTCGCAAGCTGCGACCGTGACGCCACGCTGTTTAGTATAGGCGAGGTTCCCGGGGAGTCACGCGGCGAGGAGGATGGCGAACGCCATGATGGCGGCGCGGGGGAGGTCAACCGGGGATTGTGTGCGCAGCTGACGAGAGAGGGAGAGAAGGTCGCGGTGGATAGTTGATGAAAATGCGGGCGGCTCATATGTGTGGTTCCCTTGGTCCATATTAAAATAATATATTCTTTTAAATCTGTCTCTTTCTCTCTCTCTCTCTCTCTCTCTTTCTCTTTCTTTTATATATGTTTTCAAGTCACGTATTGTTTTTATTGAGATTCTGTGATAATGAGAGTTATCTTTTGAAGTTTTTTTTTCGTAATTTGCAGATTTAATCGTTTCGGGTAATATATTGCAATATTTTGAACATTTTTTTCTTCCGAAGAAAAAATTTAAGAAATTTTTCCGAGAGATCGTTCTCGACCGACAACGTTCGTTTGAATCGTCTATTGTTTTTTCGCAGATGATGAATACACTATAATGTCAACACTTGGACTGATAATAAAAAGATTATTCAGAGAGGCTCTCTGGCGTCTGAATCAAAGGTCGCGTTTAAATCGCTGGCTTATGAAAATAATTCGATAAATCCATTTAGTGTTGAAGTGTCGGTCTTCTCTCAATTAACCCTAGAATAAGGTGTGATGCAACTGCATTCTGTCAAAGTTTTCTCGTTAAATATTTTGCTTCACACATGCGTCATCACGGACTTCACGCATTTAAAAAACTTGCGATGCAAAAAAAGTCTATCTCTTTATTAATTTATCCCATAGAAATAATTTCCACGCGTATCTACTTGACATATTTGTTATTATTTAAACGTTACGTCAGGTATATCAATTTACATGATGTTGCTCATCCCTTTATTACAATTTCAATAATCCTAGACCGTGTGTCTCCTCCTCTCTAACGGAAGAGCATCAATGACGTTTAGCGCAGGATTGCGTGCGGAAAGAGACAAAAGCTCACGGTGTTCCAGACGAAGCGGGCGGCGTCGTTACCCGCGACTTAGGCGGGCGAGCGGCGGTGATTTGCGGGGCCGCGAATGCGCGCGGGGGCCGGAAGGTCATTTCGCGCGGCATCTGCGTGTGAATCCGGCTTGATACGGCGATGGCGGCAGCGGCCGCGGCCGCCATCGCCGCCCAGCAGCGCAATATCCAGCCAGTCACCTACTTTCGTGCGTGCGACCGACGTATACAGGGTGTCCGCAAAAAAGCAGAAAGGATAACAGCGGTCGAACTCTCGTTCGTTAACAAAAATTTACACGTTGAAGACATTTAGATCGCGCAAAGAAATAAATGATATGCGTATTAATTTCAAAGAAACTGACGAAGGATCTTATTTGTATTACAGCAAAATGTTTTTGCGGATAAAGAAAAGAGATTAGAAGTTAATCGAAAGCAATTAATTTTGCATTTGCGCAAGAAAAACAATTTAGCTCTCGTTTAGAAACGATATAAGCGCGTGTGTTTTACTGGAAACACAAAAGAACCTTTTTTTAATGGAAACACAAAAGAACCTTTTTTGAATCTTCTCTGAAGATTTATTGGAACTTCCAGAGAAGTGTCATGTTATTTGGAGGTATGTAAC
This sequence comes from Pseudomyrmex concolor, assembly GCA_014839585.1. NCBI lineage: Eukaryota > Metazoa > Arthropoda > Insecta > Hymenoptera > Formicidae > Pseudomyrmex > Pseudomyrmex concolor. The sequence goes on from QVOB01016374.1 coordinate 8,784, forward strand.
AAATGTAGCTGAAAATCGCAATGTCAGTAACTGGAGCCGACGGAATATGGCCGTGGACGACACTTCGCACCGGATGGAGTGAAATTTCATCAACAGCTAATGGCAACGGCGAAAGGACGCGTCCCCGCCTTGTCGGTTCGTCGGCGTCCATTTGTATTCGCGCGTGACCGTCGATCTTGCCTCGATTTTGGGGCAGGTCAAGTTAATCTCTCTTTCTCTCTCTTTCTCTCTCTCTCTCTCTCTCTCTCTCGCTATTCGATCCGTGTGCGACGCACACGACATTTGCACGGCCGACCGTTTACGGTCATCCCGTTTTAGGGTTTGCAGAAGGGTACAGGATACAATAATTAGATGCAAAGAAAAAAAATTGCCATAAGGGGAACGTGTATGATATCATCGATAATAAAATATACGAGCAGAAATTTCAGCTTTGAATTACAAAAGCGATCAACCTGTTTTGCAAATTTATTTTTTTTTTATTTTCAGATCAAAACACAATAAAATATGAAAGGACCAAATATATATATAATAGCGCAGAATAATATATTCACGTGTGTGAGACTTTATGTGTGTGTGTAATAAAATTACAAAAGCACACAGTCGAGACAAAGTGCGAGAGTCCCCTCCAGTAAATCTCTGAACGAGAAACCCTTTTTTTTTTTGTTAATTCTGTGCAACGTAAGTCTCCTTCTATTGCGGACAATATAAAACCAGACAGCGATGTCGTGCGCGCGCGCGCTCGCGCGGAGGGGAACATCACAGTGTGGCACAATGAGTCTTATATATATTCAACATGCATTGAGCTTAAGTGGCCAATTCTACTTTTTACTCCACAAGAAATGCGCACATTTAAGTTTGACGTACCGGTTCCGTAAAAATCCATTTCTCAATTTTTGCATCGTTCGAAAATACATCTCTCTCGCAAAAACCCACTTTAAGTAATCTGATTATCACTGGTCAACAGCGAAAATGCTTTGGTAATAAGTTTAACTAGTTTTTGTTAAATTTAATATGCTGAAAATTGAATTTAATAATAAAAAATTTAATTTTTACTCCAGTTTTCACGATAATCGACATCTGAAAGATTTAACGTTTTTCATATTCAATTTTTGACAAAATATGTTATTTCTGTTAATTTTAATTTATGAAGCTTTTAATTAGGACAAATTTCGCGATGTTTTGAGAAAATCTATGTCTTTCTGAAAGAAAAAGAATATTTAGAAACTTAATACATATTTAACGTTGGTATCGAAACAGAGAGCGGTTTTATTCTGATAAATTCTGCGAGCGAGCGATATACGGGAGGGAAGGACAAATGTGCGAAGTTCATGTTTATAAGCTGGGGGGCTTGAAAATTTATAATTGAAAGCGATCCAACGTGGCCTCGTGTCGCAAACAAAGAATGTTTAAATTAAATGTAAATACATGAAAAGTTATTTGCTTGATGGATTATATTTTTATTTACCGCAAGCTTTCTATTTCTTCCGTGCTTTTATAATTAGAATATTGAGACAATATAAACAAGAGTTGCTATTTTATATAACTTTAAAACTACAACAGTTGAAAATTGATTTAATTAAAACGCGCTTGTTTTCTTCGTGTATTATCATAATATCATGTATAACACAATGTACGCTATTTTATTCGAATTTGCCTCAGTATGACCTTTTCATGTTTTTTGTGTGCGCTACTCATACGAGTGCTTGAAACTGCGGTGTACAAGTTTTTGTTACCATCAATTTTCTACATCATAGAGGCACTGTGATTAAACGTGATTTTGTTGCTTTAAATACACGTAAATCTCAGATAACGTGATTAGTGACTCGGTTTATCGTAGCATAATCTGAGGGGAAATGAAGGAATTTATGCGAACATGCAGATATCGATTGTTCGATTATCGTAAACTCGTTGCTCTTGAATTTCCTCTATAATCTCTAGCAGCTGATTCGAGTAAGTTCCGTCAAATAATCTTGCTTAGCTAATTAACACTGCCAAAAAGATTATATACATAACGGAGAACAGCTGTAAATCACGCGGAAAAAAAGTACGGTAGTTGCGGCTAATAACTTTTAGAAACGAAGAAAGAGAAAAAAGAGATTCTTTTGTGAATTTTTGATCGTGTCGATGGATAAAACGGAAAGTTTATTTATTAGTTTCTTTGTTTTCAAATGTTTCTTTCAGTGGAGTTCAATCCTCTTTGTTTGCGCGTCTACGACAATTAATGAAATTTGAAGTAGACAGTCTGTCGTTGTGAGTAATTTAATGCATCTTCTATTTCCACTTTCGTAGAAATTTTTGCATTATTGATTTTTGAAGGAGTCAACTTCTCTTCCAAGAAAATGTATTACTTGCGTGTCCTTCTGTTCGGCGGAGCGTGATGAATGTATCCGCTCCTTCCCTTCGACTTGAGAAAGAAAGAACTACTAAAAAAAAGTTCGCGTAAAGAGATCGAAAGTTGCGGTCGCTCTATATCCTATCAGTACACCAGAAAAGACTTTTGCAAATATTGATTTTTATCGTATGTGTCGAAATTTTTTAATTTGCGTGCAAACGTGCGGAGCAGTTTTTTTATAGCTTTCGAAAGTTCAGTCAAATGTGCTTCGTTTCCGCGGCGAAGTATTCAGATCGCGAGTATCTCGAAGTACGTTGAAAACTAATGCCCAGCGAGATTTACATCGTGCGCCACTCGCGCAATAATTACTCAGGTGTATCTTTTGTTTTTGCGCATTGCGAGCGCAACTGTGTGCGGAGCGAAAGAACAGCGAGCGCGCGGAGTTACGTGTCACTTAGAGTGGAGGTCATCATCGTCGTCGTAGTCGCGCGAGTCTCGCGCGCGTCTCGTCTCGTCTCTCGCGCCAGAGAGAAGAGAAGTCGCGAGAAAGAGACTTTGAAAGAGATTCTGCGAGGGAAATCTGAGAGAGACTCTGAGAGAGACTTTGAAAGAGACTTTGAAAGAGACTTTGCGAAACACTCTAAAAGAGACTCTGAGAAAGACTTTGAAAAAAACTCTGCGAGAAACTCGAGAGACTTTAAGAGAGACTTTAAAAGAAACTCTGAAAGAGACTGTGAAAGAGACTCTGCGAAAAACTCGGAGAGACACTGAGAGAGACTCTGAGAGAGACTTTGAAAGAGACTCTGCGAGAAACTCTGCGATAAACTCTGACAATGAGAGAGACTTTGAAAGAGATTCTGCGAAAAACTTAGAGAGAGACTCAGAGAGAGACTTTGAAAGAGACTGTGAAAGAAACTCTGCGAAAAATTCCGAGAGAGACTCGGAGAGAGACTTTGAAAGAGACTCTGCGAAACACTCCGAGAGAATCTCTGAGATAGACTCTGAAAGAGACTCCGAGAGAGACTTTGAAAGAGACTCTGCGAGAGACTTTGAGAGAGATTCTGAGAGAGACCACGAGAGACCATGAGAGAGACTCTGAGATAGACTTGATTTTTCTCGACACTTGAAATCGTGCACATAGCACGAAATAGAACCATGTCCACGCTTGGACATAGCGTACATATAGACAAGTCGCTCATGGACATCGCTACATAGTTGCCAATGTGCACCACCGTTGACATTGCATTGACTTACGGGCCGGGAAAACGATTACACATTTTCTTTTTTTGCTGGCCTAGCCGCTCTCAGGCCTCTCTCTGCTCGCGCGGACGAGAAAAAGCCGGCCGGCCGGCCTCGCTTGCTTTTTCGGCCTCGCGTTTCGCTTGCCGCGCGCGATTTATGGCACCTCATCGTATAAACAGCGTATGCAACCGATTGCACTTCGCCCGTGACCAGATCGAGTCGTGTACCGCGAATCGATCGATTTCCCGCGACATCTTTCTTTATATCTCGAACGGAACGAAGAAGCTTAAAGTGAAAAATTCGCAACTGGTTTTTTTGTCATTGTAAACAAGAAGTACGGAAAAAGTTTTTCAAAAAAAAGATCTTAATTGTGAAAATACTTCAACAGTTTAATTTTAATTTTCTACCAAAAACGAGTCGAGCATCGCAATTTTAAATTATTGAGCATTTAATTTGCATTTAATTAGCGCTTGATTTTTATATAGGCGCGGATCTGTTTTTGTTTGGGGAATTAGCTAACTTAAGAAACGCAACATCTGTTATCGGAGCGATAATGCTTGATAATCCGTCCCGCTTGCAGCTGTTAAGCTATTGACTTTAGCATTGATTCTTATCCGTTTGTAGTGAGAAGAATCAGCACATTTTTGCTCTCGTGTCTTTGCAACACGCTCGAAATAGAATATCGCAATTATTGTTCCCGTTTGCGTCATCGCGCTCTGTCTTCTTGTTTCGATCTTAATTACATCTCGATATATGGCAAATTCCCGGAGCTTGTTAGACATTCTCTTACCTCGATGTAATGTTCGCTCAATGAACGGATTATTGTATATATTGGAGCAATAATTCAGCTTCTCAGAAGCAGAACGAGAAACACTACATGTAAATACATTTACTGTTATTTCTTCAAGAGAATTCTTTTAGATATCTTATGACACATTATGCGACTAATTTGTATGAGAAACGTGACTGCTTTTTACATTGTTGTACACACATGTGTTCGCACAGCTGTTATTACAAACTATTTTAAAGCACTTCTCGAAGTGAGCTTGATCTTCTTCTGTATATTTATAGAATCTTAATTACAAAAGACAATAAATATAAAATAGAGAATTTTTTATACATCTCCTTTTGTTTCTCTCGCATACAGAGTTGCGAGGTAACGGTGCGAGCACTTCGAGCAAGAATCTCATAACGTGTGTAAAGTAGCACTTTAAGCGCGAAGTTCAGTTAGTCGAGAACCATACACGGGAAAAATGCGTGCTCAAGGGATGCACTGTCGCACCTCGCTTATCAAATTCAATCTACCGTAGCTGTGCCACTTAGAACGACGTTCAATCACGGCTTTCGTTGAGAAAACAATTTTTTTTATCTTCAACGCGAGCGTCTTCGCAAAAAAAAAATAAATAATAAAATAAAAAGAGATAAACTTTTTCGAGATCATAAATAATTGCACAATGTTTTCTTTCGAACACTCTATTTATATCAATTGAACTCCGCATGTGTAACGTGTGCCGAAAACACGAAATAATCAGCACTTAATATTGACGATAATTATTACACGCAAAAATTAATGTGAGCGCTAATTTATTCGTGATTATCATTCGTGCTATTCAGTTCCTAAGCAGGCGCGCTCGCTCGAGGAGAGCGTGTTTGAGTGTGCGATCGCGATACAATTTACCGTGTATCGCTCGCGGAAAGATCTCACACGGGAACGTTAATGCACACGTAGCATCCTCGTTCATTAGCGCACGACATATGGTTAGGCCGTGTTCACAGTATCTTTCGCATTTTTCAAGGCTCGCATTCTAGAAGCGTTTTTGTGTTATCAACAACACTTGCAGCATACACGTTGTTTTTCTTTCTGACATATTGACAGAGTTTTGACAGTAGTTTCGCTTTGTCAAAACACAAGATATTCCGAATCGAATAACATCTCGCGGGACATAATACATCTGAAGATTCCATCTAATTATCATGGCCTTAATCTGCCATTCTCTGCCTCGTTCATTGACAGAAAGCGAGTCCCATGACAGAAAATATCTCAATTCCTTACACTGAGAGCAGTAGGAAGCCTCTTCTTGTTTCATCAGAGTCTCCCTTTGTTCCTTTCGCGGAGAATTATCGAGCGATAAATACGCTGAATCTCGTCTGCGAGGATAATTTGTGGTAGAGAATTTTGGAATTGAAACTTTATAGATTCAATATAGGTATATGTATGATGTTGTTTACGTATACAATAATCGTGCGCGCTTCTACAACAATAAGACTCGTTTCTTTCTCTTTCTCTCTACAAGAAGTCGCATATTATTATCGGGTGTCGCAAATCTTGTCGAGACACATCTTTAACGATATTCGAGTTATATTGTAGAAACAGGCCTGAGATTCTTTATTGCTCTTCAGCGTTGCAGGGGCGTGAGATGGTGTAAAGGAAGTGATTAAGGGCGGTATTCACGATCGTCTTGTTTGTATGTGAGTGGCACGTACATGTGCAGGGTATATACATATAAAATAAGACGATCTTAAATATAAAATCCAACCTGTGAATGCCGTCCTAAAAAGGTTTTCTCTAATGAAAAAAAGAGACAACTTTTTTAGATCTCGTGAGACTTTTTCTGTGAAACTTTAAAAGAAAAGTCTGTTCTCAGAACTTCATTTTGTATAAGAATTTTCTCTTAACAGATATCATAAGAATGTGAGCTTCTTTCTGTTTTTTGTCTTTGTATTCACTTACGTGTCAAGATAGCTGTACTTGGCATAAGATAAATTTTCCTGATAAAAGTTGATGACAGAACTGTTATCGAGCATTTATCATTTATTCAGTGAAATATTTTACATTAGAAGTTTCACGTTCATGACCAAAAATCAAACAGGGAAGATACGGGATTTTGTGAGCCAATCGGCACGAATTTTTCGGACCCCAAAAAACGTTCATGGCTCGAACGTCTACGAGAGGGGACGCGCTTCGATTATCCCGGCTGTTGCAATTTATCTGCGTGCCAGCGCGCACAATATGCCGATATTAATTGCGAACATGCGCACGACGCTGGCCGATAAATGCGTCTCGTTTAATGAAACACGCGTTTATCTGGCGCGGTGAAAAGCTTCGGCGGATGGCGATCCAAAGCGCAATCGTTACTTTATAATAACGAGTCTCCGTTCTTTTTTTTTTTTTCTCGTTTCGTATCTTGCTCTTGTTCATGCTAGGTGTGCGAGTATATGCGTGTGAATATTGTAACACACAAAGAGAGAGAACATCGTATAAATAAAAAAGATAATCAGAATCATCTGAGACAAAGTCTCTTATTAATGCTCGGTTTAATCTAACATTAATTAACTTTGCCATTCATCTTCAACTGCTCCACTTAGTCTTTTTCTACTTCTAATTACAAAGGAACAGATATGTGAATAACTTTTTAAATTATGCACGTTCAATTAGTCGTATATTTTACTCGCCAGAATAATGTACTTTTAGGAAATTTCTTTTAATCGTATCTATAGTAAATAACGAAAAATATTTCTCGTTATCAGTGTTTGGAAAAAAAAAATTTATCAACAAATTTTCAAGCGGACCTTTCCACGGCATACTTTTCTCATTATTCTTATCTGTGATTCTGCGATTTCTTATCTACAGTACAAACCAATGAGAGAAGCGTTCTCTCTTTCCCTCTCTTTTCAGAGGAGGCTACGAACGTCTTCGAATATCGATCCGAGTCGTGGCATGTCAAACGTGTGCGCGGTCGTTGATTTCATATACGAAGTGTCTTGGATCTTAGAGTATTTCACGAATATACAAGATTAGATATCGAGCTTCAGCGTTAAAAAAGGAAAAAGAAAATTTCAGAGAAGAAATCAATCATAAATATGTATCGATGAAATCTCACCTTCATATTCATTCGTTATATACAATTTAATGTTAAAACTCGAAGAAAAAGAGATAGAGAGAAATAAAAAAAAAACTTATTAAAATTTTATTTATACACGAATTGCGTGTGTTTATTAAGTAAACATTTTATTAAGTATCGAAGAGAATGCGCAATATACACATTCGAACATTCAATATACGTTTCGAACATTCTTCAAAATTAACGATTCTTTTTTTTTCTCATAATGTTTCTCACAATTAATGAAAACATTTTTGGTTTTTACGTCGACATCTTTGTTCTCGAGAAAAAATAATTTTCGGTTGATCTGGCATATCCTGTGGAGTGGCGACGTCTCGTCAGCGAGGCGTCAATATGAAACCCGAGACTATTTTCGAGGATTGATACCGGTACTATTTCACTGAGCGTGGCTTTCGAGGATGCGCGTATTGTTATTGTGACATTCAATACTCTCGAGATGCGGAGGAGTATAATTGTTTCTCTTATCGCCACCATTATCAGCATACTGTCTCGTGCACAGACATTAATCTCGATTTATTTTAACACCTTGGGCTCAATCAAATGATAATTATTTTGTCTCTCAATGTGAGGTGACTCACTTGATGACCAAAGTAACATTGATTAAGTATAAAGTAATTGATAAAAAAAAAAAACTAGTTTAATTATCTATCAGTCGCTTTCTTTTATCGAATAGATAAAAACAAAAAAGTTATGTGACATATGTACATTTGGGGCTTACTATAAATAGATAAAAAAATTTAATTGAGTTATACAAAACGTGGTTACACAAAATGACTAATTTATACATCCGAACTGTTGTACAAGTTAAATAAGCTCGCTCCAAATGCATAGTTATGACATGCACCACCGCCCTTTATCATACAGCAGCGAGATAATTATCTCGTAAACACGGAAACTTGCTCATTGTCATCCGACAGCAGCGAGATTAAAGGCACCATTCGTCCTACATACCGCGCATTACATTTATATATTTAGAGCTCATACTTTAATTTTATTTTAGCCACGAAGTACTTTTTTTTGACCAAAAAAAAAGTAATTGACAGAAAAATATTGTACCGAGCTAGTTGCTTGTAGATTACAAAAAAAAAACTAAACTAAAAACAATTGTAAGTTAGTTAAAATTTAATTTCATACAAACAATTCAATTTCGTACAAAGTTATTTTATTTTTGTTATTTCGCGACATAAAAAAAAAATGCAGGAAAAATTTGACGTAAATGCAGGAAAAATTTGCGCGTAGAAATTTGACGACGAAAAATATACATATATATGGCGCGGGAACGTTTTTCGACGATGAATTTTATCGCCTTTGAGTTGGGAACAGAATGCTGTTCCACCTATCTCTGCGTCCGTAACATCGCGAAATGAAATTCACGGATGTACTCTCGACACCGGCTGTCAATACGTTGTTATGATGTTACACGCATATCGTCTACCGAGTATCAAGAATTGCGACGGCCTTTCAGTGAATAGTAGATAGTAGTAGCGGTCGTAGTAGTAGTAGTAGTTGTAGTGTCGACGACGATAATTTCACGATTATAGTCGAACGTGTCGGATTCGCGCAAACTGCAGCAAGTGTTGCGCAAACTCGAGAGAGCTAGATAATAAAATCGAGTTACCTACTTCGGGATATATCGATGCGGGAGACGGAGAATGCGTCGTCGTATGTACATATGCGAAGAGAGGTGGGCGTTTGCGTTCGTGTCTGTATGCACACGAGAAGCGGCTCCATGAATGAACCGGAGAGTATCTCTCTCTTTCTCTCTCTACCCGCGAGATTTGCTCCTTTCGACGTGACTGTGCTCTATCAACACCGCTGGTGTGTACATATACTGGGTGTCACTAGATCAGTGGGTAGAAATTTGTAAACATTTTTCTTGGCGCAAATCAAACGCGTAATCAAAAGCTTCTACGTTGATTATATGTACTTATTATTGTCGGTTTTTGTATTTTTTGGAAAACAAACTATTGCGAGAGTTGTAAAGTAATTTTTTGCATTTAAGAGCGCGCGTTAAGGATTTAGATAGTTTACTAAGTAAAAATATCTTTAAAAATATATTGAAAGATAGATGTATTATATAAATTAATCAAATTAAAGATTTTCTAAATTCGGAGGTTTATTTTAATATTGCGTTAAGTTATTGAAGCTTGGTAGTCACTTTTAGTAGTATCTTTAATAGTTCACGAAAACATTACTTAATTATAGTTAAAGAAAAACAATGGCACGTCGATAAATTTTTATTTTAATTATATAAAATCTCATTTTGGAGAACTTGAACTGGATAAGCGATTGATATATAGTTCACAATTGATTCTTTTTTTTAACATCTATTATTATTGCAAATGTAAGATTTGGTTATATAATCTTCGTCGATTTCAAGTGAATCGATTTCGCCGATAGGAAAATTTATGTCGCGAATCCCTGATTCTCCACAGATCGACGCGCTAACGCAAATCTATTTAAACAATCAATTTCTTGCGGACTCGCTTCTTGTGGACACCCGCGGCGTGAGCTGTTAAACTGCGGAGGCTGGTTTACGATGCAAATCGAATGACAGAATCAATTATTTCTTCATTCGACTGCAACTTTATGACACGGTTGGCAAGAAAGGTGAGTGAACCAAGGAAGAGGAAGAAGCCGCATCTGCCTTGTGGCGATTGGCGTCGCGACGCGTTGAGAAATGGAAAATCAACCGCGAGGTGCGCCGAGTCTTATCTGTTCGTTCGTGAATGGACGTAAATTGTCTTTGCTCTTTGACAGCTTTCAGGCGTTACCTTCAATCGTTTTAACGTCTTGCAAATTGTGGTTATTGCTTTACGGTCAATATGTAAACTTTAAAAATATGCTGACGACAAAAACATTTTTATCGCGGATTTTTATTTTTTCTGATACTTTTGTATTATAGCTCCACAATTACTTTCAATTCTGATAATTTAAAAAAATAATTATTCTCTGAATATATCTTGTCTTGTCTTATCTTTTTTTTTTATGAACACAGTCATGTTATTGATAAAACACTTGCAGTATGCAGTTACATTGCAGATTGACTATTAAAGATCTCTTAAGTAGATTAGTGTGATCCTCGTTGTTATATGGTATGCGAGAAACCATTAAAATAAATCCGCGAACGAAACGGGATTCTTGTTCTCGCATGCTTCAGTTTTATTTTATTATGTAATGAGAATAATTTTAACTCGCAAACGATTACGTTAAAATTGCATTGAGTACTTTACGAGAAGCAGATTAATCGGACAATTGAACAGTTATGTTCAATGCGCGATATATTCGCAAATGAAATGTGATGAGTTACACGCGATAAAATTGTGATGTGTGTTTCGCATGTATGTTTCGCAATTTTTAGTTCCCGCTGTCGTTCGTTTCACATTTAAATTAAAAAAAAAACGAGATATACTTTGCATCGAAAATCGAATAGTTCAGAAATAAATAAAAAGCAGACTTATCCATCAAAAGTATGTTTCAATACAAGTATTACATTAAAACATTATCTATTTCACTTCGAGTTTTGATGTGAGATTCATCTTCATTTTTCAACTCATATTTGAATATTTATATATTTGAATATTAAACACCGGATCTCTGTTTATCAAATAGAGAGAACTCGTAGAGATACTCTCTTTCGAAAGCGAAGAATTCAAGCATAAAGAATTACGAAATTTTATTATCAAGATGCTACATTTCATCCTCGGCTTTTGACGCTTTTATGCGGTTATGCGTGATCGAGACAAGAGATTCATGAGAGAAAGTACTCTGACATTCTTTACGCACCGTCGAGACGGCAACGTGTAACGTAACGGGATATGCGTATTGTAATATAACGGGCAACGCGCGCGTAACCGATTCCGTTTCGTTCTTGTTTTATGCCATCCGGTTTCGTTCGCGCCACGTTCTACAATACGTAATAAGCGATACATGTGCGCAGCACAACTACGGGCGTCTTTCTCTTTGTCAATTCTCAAACAACGGTAACAAAACTTGAAAAGTAATTATAGAAAAAGAAAGACACGTGAAAAGAGCCAGATTATGAAATTATATATTTAATACACAAACTAATAATAATAAGAGATAGTTCAATATCTCGTTCGTTTCTTATTTACCGCCCAGTCTGCTATACGTACGATTGATTTTGCGACCTCACCGCATTTCAGCGTTAAGCAAGTTTTAGCCTGACGTGTAATAATACTTCGTTAAGTGCAACCGCTTCGACGGGTGTATGTAGACCGTTTGTGTCATTAGTAGAATTACAAAATCGAAATCCTATGGGAAGACAAGCGGCCGCGGCGTTCGGTTGTTGCACGCGTTACAACACGTTACTCCGCTCGACGTTTCAATTAAGGTAAGCCGCATTTAATGACTAAATACCGCGGTGAAAATATACGAAGAGACCGTCGAGAGGAGTGCAAACTCGCTTCGCGAAAGTGATTCGATAACGCAGTCGGCGAGTCACTTTTACCGGCGCTGCCAATGCCCAAGTCGGCAGGAATTGACGGGTCTCTCGTCCGTGTTAAACAAACGACACGGCCGGTTCTATGACACGCGAACAATGCCGTCCCCGCGGCAGCGTGAGCGCCTCCACCTACACAAATATTGATATGCACGACCGCAAGGCTCATACAGACGCGGCTCGTTAAGGTAAAGCCGTAATTATTATACCGCGGCGAGAGAGAAGGATGAAGATGACGCAGTGGAAAACAGCCGCATATCACCTGCGCGCACGAGGCACCGGGTCTCTGATTTAAAGCGCGCTGCGTGTGGGTGCGTGGACTTCATTAAACCAGAAGAAATAACATTTACGCAAAAATGAAAGTAGATAGTAGACAAAAAAAAAAAAAAAAAAAAAAAAAAAAAAAAAATTTTGCGCCGTGCGACTACGTTGGTGCGAAATTGTATCGCGTTGATTTCCTCCCGTCATTCCGGTCGATTCTGAAGACATCCACTCCCGCGCGGGTATATCGACTGCGCGTTCTTCGCGCAGCCACGTCGGAGGGATAACAATCGCAACCGCGGTCGTCGCACCGTCTCGCGCGCGCTTTATTCTCTCTCGCGTGTGTAATTAAATATCGCTCAAAACCGCGCGACAATCATCCTTGTCACGCGTGAGTGCATCCGGGGGGGGGGGGGGGGGGAAATTGCTCGTCACGGAATCTCGCTTTGTGTTTTCTGTGATTTTCTAGCGAATGATATTGTCACGTGCGTGTGCGTGCGCATCGAGCGGATCAAACGCGCGTGAGAATTTTTATCGCTCGTTGAATCTATAATTTACAACATATGTAATGAAAATAAAAATGAGGAAAATATGAGAGAAATAAGAAATACATTTGGCATTGTTTGTGCACACACTTCGCGTTGAAGTCATAAAATTAAATTTGAACGTTTCGCTTTGGAATAAAACATAGTACGTGAGTCATCTCGTCATGAAATGTACATATAATGATTCATCGCCTCAAGTGTTATATTGTTTTATGCTCGCAATTAAAAAAATATATATATATATATTTTTTTTTTATCGCAAAATATTGTGAGAAGACAGCAGCGACGATCGCGATAAAAGAAATGTAAAATGTATCGATATGTGCAAAGCAAGCTTTTTGATAAAGAAGTTGTCTAATCATGCGTTCTAGTTTGCTTCATAATCTTCGAGGTGATAAAGCGTGAATAATAATGAGATGTTCGATTAATTCGTGGATATTTGCTCTCTGAAGTCGCGTGTTAGGTCCCAGATTGGAGGAAAGTTTTCGTGAAAGCTAGATTGATTAAGGGTGGCACACTCGCTGATAAATGATCCCCTTACGGGACCGAGAAGAGATTGCTCGAGCATTTCTAATTGCAATATTGTACGCAACACCATCATACGCTCACCATGACAAAAATTGATGTTTCCATAATTTCCACTTGTCGAATACTTTCGTATATAATCGAACAATTTATTTCGTAAATACTTCTGACGGGAAGATTATGCTCGAACAAGTGCAAAATCCAAGGTTGTTTGTAAAAGTTGCCGTTATTGTGTGTTGAGAAACTGAATATTTTCTTAACGACGACGCGTGAGAAAGGGAAATATATCTCGCCGATCTACGTATTAACGTGTAAAATGTATATATTTAGACCGAAGAAGTTTCGAGATAGAAAAAACAAACTATTATATTTTCGAAGTTTAAGTAATTTTTAAAAATCTTTAGTGTTTAATTAATTTTGATTTAAAACGAAAGAAATTTATTACATTTTTAATGTTCTGAAATGTTCATCGAAAGATCGGAGATAATTCAAATCTGCAAAATAATTCAGTAGGTGCGCGCCATAGCACGGGCGAGCCCGGTCCGTTCCGATACCTACTTGTTCGCTAATAGGAATTGCGGTAACCCGACGATATAGCGTGCGATCTATTATCTACAATCTCTGGCGGCAATATTTCAAAATCCTCAGCCGGAACGAATTGTTCCGCCGGTCTCGGAACGATCAAGGTGTCCCTGGCTGAATCGGGGATCCTTGGGCACCTTCGCCACCTGATCCGCTGGTGCGCAGGCCCTTTTTTCGGTCGACGAAAATGATCGATCCCTATCTCGAGGTGGTCGATTACGTAACCATCGTCTATCCTATACAAGCGCTCACAGACCTATACAAGCGCTCACAGACGGGCCTAAAACCCACCGTCGCTGCTGCCCCGTGCGCCCTCTTTCTCCTCTTTCCGCGCACACCCGCTCTCGGGTTACCCGCTCCCTATATAGCTTCCTGTGACGTAAAGACGCGAAGTTACGTCATCGGGAGAAGACGCGCGCGACGACGCGTTTGTGCCCGCGTCGACATGGCAACGCTACGCGCGCGTGCGCTCGTTTCTTTCCCTCTTCCCTTTCTTCTTTCTCTTTCTCCCTTCTCTTTCTCTTTCGCACATCACGTCCGTGCGTCGTATTTACCATTAGCATATCTCATCTCATCCGCCATAGTCGAGCTACGGATATTAAATATCATTTCCTAGATTTCTTCTTGCGCGTTCCTTCTCGTTTCGTCTTTGTCGCCGACGGACTTGATGCGGCGACAAAGAGACGAGAGCAAAATAAGAAGACAAAGAATTTAAGGGCTCGCAATATATACCCGCCTCGCATATACTTCACGGTTACGTCACCGACGCGAAAATAAGCGATAAAAATGAAACGCGGAAGCTTTTTGACAAAAATGATTACCAGAGTTTGATTCAAGAGAGATCCGTTTCAGAAAACGGGAGAAACGACATTTACAGCGATATAGAAAGTAAAAGAAAACCAATTTGAATTACAGCCGTCGAAAAGAGAGAGAGAGAGAGAGAGAGAGAGAGAGGCGAGAATAGAACTAAATTTTCAAGAAGCACTCGCTAGAGAGTACTTTGACGCGGCGCGTTGAAGTTTCCGCTGTTTCGAGAACTCGCCTAAAATGCGGCTGAAGTGCAGTTTATTTGTTACAGAAGACCTGTTGATACCTCCTTACTCTTTTTGCCGAGTTGATAGCGTCCGATTAAATGTGCCGACGCGTCTGAAATCAAGGCACGACATGATCCTTTAGAATAAAGTGATATAGAATCTTCGAAAGATTCGCGTGATATGTTCAGGTGCGAAATTCGAGAGAAAGAAAAGAAATTCATGCTTCCATTTTATTTTATGATATTAAGTCAAAATTAGGTGTACATTTGACAATTATTTTCTGTATCGCGAACAAGAAATTAGATTCCGCTCATTATCGGCAAAACATTCTCAAATGCTTTTTGCCATATGTCACATCGAGGGATATCTTTAAAGTCAAGTTTGCGGGAATAAAAATAACCGAAGTGCGCTATCGTCATCGTTTGAAATCCTTGTATGATTGATCGTGACGTATAAACACGTGTCTCGTGCTCCGCTTTCAATTTCACCGAAGTGACACGTCTTTCCGAGGGCCGCGGATACGTGATCTATCATCGTCATCTTACCTGCAAGCCAGCAGATATTGAACACCAAAATCCATTTTTCGAGAGAAAGCACGTCTCGTGCATGTCGGTATTCGGAAACTTGTAAATTCCAAGAATACGTTTTACATTTACCTCAATTGGTCGATTGAGGTAAATTTAAGGTCGATTTATGCTGCTGGTTTTGCACGCAGGGTAACACACTTTTTAAAAATACATATGCGTTAAATTTTATTTGAAATTCTCTTGTGAGATATCATTGCGATTAAACATGTATATGATTACAAAATATTATAATTATCAGATAAACTCGAATCAATAATTTATAGTCAATCTCATTTGTTCATATTGCAGCATAAAATTCTGAAATACATTTAATAAATTATCTCAGATATTACAATGGAAACTAATATAAAAAAAGCGCTTAAAAAGTCCATGTGTCTTCGAATTATTGCCAAACCGATGTGTTTGTCATTCAGTTGCACAAAAGAAAAAAAAAAGAAGAAAAAACTACTTTAACTACTTGACATGCGCAGTTTTGTATTTCGAAATTATTTTGTCGGATGGTAAAAGTTTATTAAAGCAGTCGCTGTCATCGTCGTGTATTGTCAACAGGTTTTATCAGCGAGCAAGTTTCTTCGATGCAAAGAGTTTCGTGATTTGTATATGTTTCTGATAAAAAAAATGTGGTAAGGAACGGCGCAAAGGACTGCAGTTTAAAAAGATCGGATTTTTCAATTACGAAAACGCGCGTATCTTTTAACCCGAAATAGCTTTCTTTTGTTACCTTGACAAAAGAAGACGAAAAACAAAACATATTTTCATGTGTAAATACAAAAGTTAAAATTATCGCGTCGTATATTCGAGAATATTTTTCTATGGATTATTTTAAAAACATATTTTACTTTGAGAGCTAGATTGATCAAAAACTCGAAAATTCGACAGTTATTGTTAGAATTTCAGGGTATGTCTCAAAAGATTGAGTGGGTGGCGTGACTTATTGGACCCGCCACGCATTTAACGTTGAATCCGTTTATTTCGATTCTCATCTCACGTTGACATTGACCGCGATCTTCGCCGTACAGCAAACAAAACTTAGATCACACCGCGTTTATCACATTTAGTGGCTGAATGGCAAGTGTACCAGGCCAAAATCTTTCTCGGTCTGCTCGATATTTACAATGCTCCACTTTTCTCAGTTTTTTCGATTAAAAAACCAACTCTTGTAAAGATAAAATAATTTTTTTTTATCCAAATAAAAATAAAATTTAAAAAATCGAAACATACGTAAATCTATATAACGTCTAAGTAAAACATTTACCAAAAAGAGTTCTAATATTTTTATCGATTCTTTGAAGAAAGTTTTTGAATAAAAAAAAACGGTCCCGATGGCCTGAAAGCTTTTCAGACTTAGAACTGAATTTGGTCATCGTGTCACGTTCACCGGGGACATCGGCAGCCGCCACGACGGTGGCTGCGCTTTCACCCGGCAACTGAATTCACTTTCAAAATTATCATCGTTCCTCGATCAACGGGAGATCCGGTGCTTCGTGTTCCCCGGGGAATGTCCGAACTCGGCGAGTGAGAAAATCAGAATGCGGCGTAGTGCTTCTGCCCGCGACACACATGTGTCGATGCAAATAACATTCTTCCGTACAAGTAAAGCGTCAGAAGTTGATTAAAATCGATTAACAAGAAAATTAATCTCGTCAATACAAAATGTCAGAAAAAAACCCATACGCGATGTGTGTTGGTAATTGTAGATAAAAGAATCTTTAAGAGAGAGAGCACGCGATTTAATAAGAAAGCCGGCGATACTACATAATAAAATCGATACGTGACTTGAACGTCACATTGAACGACGTGGGAGATTAAATCGCATTGAAACGATCGGAATAGCATTTCATTTAATTCGAATGTTATGCAAGCAACCTGTACAACGGCGTTATGCAATCGTGAACGAACAAAAAAGGGAGGCAAAAGCTTCTCTCAAGTTCCCTGTAAAAATGCGAGCCGCTCCGCGTTCGTGCTATCTTTATTCCTTACATAAACATTGTGCAAGACCCTTGTGCTATCACGCAATTGCAATAAATAAAACTAAGAATAGATCGTTGATATTTGCGTCGCGCTCGCAAAGTTCCGTTCGCCCGGTATATCCTTGTACATACACGGCACAACGGACTTTCTATTTCGCCGATAGTATGAATCAACCTCGCCGACGCGCGAAGGCTGAAAAAAAATGCGCGGTATTTTAGGGGTCCCTTCCCTCGCGCGTCCCGGTGATAAAGGAGGGCACGTGTGAGTGTGAACCTGAACTCGGCGAGAAGACTCGGAGCGGCGAACGGTGTATAAAATGCTTCGGACTTACTGGGTGCTCTGAGAAACCTTAACGATAAAATTCATTACCAAAAAGAAATTTATGAATTTATTACAAGATTAACAAAAGAGAAAGTAAACTTACGCGAGAAGCGTGCGTGAGATAACTACACAGTTTTTATCGAGCGATTAAATTTTTGACTCTTTGTAATCTGTAAATTTTGTAAAATTTTTATACAGTAATATTGAAGACCGCGTGGAAATTCTTTAATTAATTTTCACACAGAAAAAAATCTTTTCTAAAAGGAAGTTTGATTGAAGAGTCCACGACAGAAACGGAAGATCGTTGTTTTCGTGACACGGTGTATACTCGGTGTATACGCGGAGGATACTCTGGTCGATGGCCGTGGCTGCGCTCGTGTCTGCAGAACAGTTTTACAGCTGCATAGCCGAGCCGGAGAAGTGTGTTACTACTCGAGCGTAACCGAGAGACCTCGACCAATTTAAATGCGCGATCGCCTTCTACGGACCGCCACTGACTCCGATCCGTGGAGTAGATTAACGTCTAACTTCGGTCACGCTGGTGTGTGCGCCGGCCCCGAATGCACGTCAATTCGAGTACGAAACTTCGCGGCTGTATGTACGTGGAGTGACTCGACACGCGAATAACGGTACTTGTCCTCGGGCTCAGTTCGTCCTTTAATCGTCCAAAAACCACAAGAAGAATGTTCCTTGTTCCACTTAAGAACGTAAACGCACTGTAATTTGTGCTTATATCGCACTGAAACATTTTTAAATGCAAGATTTTACAATGAAATCTCAACAGAGATTCATAATGTATATATTCACAATATAGTTGTTTTTATAAAACAAAAAAGATTTTAAAAACTTTAGCTTTCAGTTTTGACAACTTTTTTCTAATACAAAAAAAACGTTACGTAGTTTACAAGATTCTAAAGTTTGACAGCATTACTTTTTTTCTTAGTCATGTGATTACGAAATCTTATGAAATTTTATCAAATCGACCTTCTCGAAAGATACGAGCAACTGATTATTCTTCGCGAAACGGCAGTCTGCATTTCGTTCTCCGGGCGTGAACGTCGAGATAAAAACGACGTCAATTCTCTTCGCGTCTTACTAGCCGAATGTCAATCTACCAGTGAGTATTCTCAGTCGATCCTCGTGATTGATACGCGATATCTCGCTCTGTTCGATCGCCGCGAGAGAACAGGTGTTCTCGTCCGTGAAAGTGCGAGTGTCACTATGAACAAACGCGCGGACTTTCATACAAGGTGTCTCATAAACATCCACCATTCCTTACAGAATTGATTCGAAAAACATTTTGTTTAAGTTTTAAAGTTTTTTTTTACTTTAATAAAAAACGTGTAGTTTTTTTAAATCACATCGCTGTATATCGCAACATTGTTTGTTTACATACATAAATTTAATAATTAATGTACAGGACTTTGATACTGATAATAACGACTTTGTTAAATAATTAAGAAACATCTAATCTATATATTATTATGTATAACATAAATTGACAGAAAATTATGATAATAAATTAGAGTTGCAAATTATGAAAATTATTGCGAAACGTAAATAGCAAAATTAAATTTGTGTATGGATATAATATTCATAATAAACTTTGTGTGACATGCTAATAAGTGTACTTCATTAATTAATTGTGAGGACGAACCCGATTAATAATAGTTAAATAGGATTCGATCTCGTTACACTCACTCAATTCCACAACGGAAAAATATAAAAAAACAAATAATCACTTTTACTTTCTTACATCGTTTAAATACGAATATTATTCAAGAATTTATTCGGTTATTGAAGATTCCGAGAGAAATCACCGATAATCGTCTAATGAAAAATTAACGATGAAAGATACAGGTATGTCGATTGAACAACGTATTCTGTGACGATGACCAAAGTTAATTGAGACCGCTAACGAATTACGAACCCCGAAATTTATTCGCACGCACTTTGAATTCCCGGCGAAAGAAAAAGCGATTGCTTCGGTTGTCGATAAATTAATTTCGCGTCCGCGTAGGTGTTCCGCGAATAATGCGCGGTTTGTCGCCGGTCTTTTTATTCTCTTCCCTTCTCCGTCGCTCTTTTCTCCGGAGATTACGACGACGACGACGACGACGACAGGCGCCGTCGTTGCACTCCGCACTTGGAAATACTTAAGCCGTTCGGATGCTCTGGCCACTTGTTATTCATGCCTTTCATTTATTCCACCGAGACGGACGAAATTAAATTTTCCGCGGTTTCTCGGCGGACGAAGCACGCGACGAAGTATGACATTATTAAAAACAAAACAGCATTCGAGGAATTAGAAGCACGTACGCGGTGATGGTAATCCTTCTTTTTCTCGAATCCACCACTATGTTCCTTAGAAGATAAGTCACTTTTATTTACTCATTTTGCAAGTATACACATGTATTTTGGAGGAAACAAATAATAAGACATCGTACATAAAATTTTCTCTTTCTTTCGAAGTTTATATATATTGAGCAGAATATAAAATGCAAATTGCGTGAAACTCATGGAATTAACCTTCGACTATACTCTTTATGCTAGTCAGCCTATATTGATCGCAAGCACCACAATAAAGCTCGCTTTACCTATAACGATATATTTTTATACACGCTGCAAAACACTTTTAATATATTTTTTTACAACTATAACGTGAAAGACAATTGCGCAAAAAAATTGATATAAAGTGCAAATTAACTCTTATTTATTTCACTGATCCGAAGAAAAAAACTGTATACATATTCAGAAAAGTGCGGCTAGCATTTTTATTGAACTCAAGCATAAAAAATTTGCTGTGTAATAGTTGCAAAACTCTAATGATAACGTTTGAGATCAGTATCGATACAGTCGTCTATGTATGTATTTGTAGAAATCACGCAACATCGGTATTTTCCTCAATAATATATCAAGAAGTATCAATGTTCATCAAAATCGAAAAAAAAAAAAAAAATATGTACTGCGAGTTTCGATTATGTGTGTGTATCGTATACAAGTATAGTCACAACTCCAACTTTCATAGAATTCATTCTATTATGCAATCGCTCGAAATCGGGAGAAAGAAAAAACAATACAATCGATTATATCTCCCGCATCTTCCAAGTACAATTCTATCTCGCAGAATAGAAGTTGTACGATAAAAATCATCATCATCTTAAAGGCATAAATTGTTTGTTATTTTCTTCGCGCAAAAGGTTTTCCATCAGTTTTTTTTTTTTTTTTTTTTTTTACGCGACGTTTCATTTACGCATTTATTGTCACATGCACATATGCTCTCTCGCTGCAATCGATAATCTCGTAAAAACGCCACCGGCATCTTGAATATCAATTATTATCGTCGTGCAGAAAGGTAGTCGCCCTTCTCCTCCGAGGGTTGAAGGCAGGTATAGTTTTCGTAGCGAAAATAGCGAGTCGCACGTCACGACGAAAGCTCGAGCGGCAACGACGGCGGCGGCGGCTCGGACGCGCGCGTTTGCGCGCGCGGCGCGTCGCGCACGTCCGCGTTGCCGTCCGCGCGATCGCCCTGGCCCACTGACCTATATTACACGCGGGGTACAGGTCCCGCATATACGAGTCTCGACCCACAAGCGATACTCGGCCGCGCCAAGTCGGAGCGGGCCAAGTCGCGGCCTGTTCCCTCGCTCGTTCCTTCGTCGTGGTCTTCTTCGTCTCGTTTTTCTGTCTTGTTCGCCGTGCGAAATGTCTTCAGCCGTTCTCGGTGCTTCGTGGGAAGACGCGCGCTGAATTGCCGCGCGCGGAATTCGAGAAACATCGACGAGGATCGGTCGGATGATGATGATGATGATGATGATGATGATGATAATGATGATGATAATGATGTCACTAATGCTCTTTGGTGATCTGGCCCGGAAATGTGCGTCAAGTATGTTTGTAATATAGACTGTGTGGAAATGTTGTTTTCGTTTGATTTTTTTTATGTCTCTCAGGTGAGATTATTTAAAGGAAATTTATATGACAGCGAAGTACAATCGAACTTTGCTCGCTGAGAATGGATCGTCGAAGTACGAAGTTACGAGAATTGAATGTTCTCCACTCGGGAAGTTTACGCGAAAATGTTTGACGTACGTTAGGAGCCACTTGGCGCACGTGCACGTTGTCGATGTGCATTTGACGCAACGCGGATATTTCTGCCAGTATGTGTGCGAATGTTTCTCGTTTGGTAAATAATTTTCGAAAAGATTCACATACTTCGAACGCATGCAAAACATCACTTTGTCGTCATTGTTTAATTGCTTTGCTATGAAATTTCTTTTCTACCTTTCTCTCTCTCTCTCTAAAAAAAGAGTTTACTCCACGATTTCTGTAAACATGGACTTAGTAGATAATTATCGCACGTATGATGTTATTGTCGGAGCGAATGAAAGTTGGTGCGACTGGAGGAATATCCCGTATGAGGGATAAAAGCAAACGAGTACTGCGCGCGTAACTTCCGCGATTGCATCGATTCGGAGTGCGGGTCAGGCGAAGTATGTCAAGGACGATTGAAAGCAGAGGAATCGAATAGCTAAAGCGTTATACCATCGCGAGACTCGTACCGCTCAAAACCGCGTACATTTTTGCAACAAAATACATATTATAATAAATATCTATTGTGTGTGTGCGTGTGTCTTTTATTGTTAATAGATAATGCTCTGGCGGCATTAGATAAAAGATCCGAAGATGATATTGACAGTGACACACGGAGAACTGATGGGGGGTAGGTTTTTTGCTGCACTGAAAAAAAATTAAAAAATGTCTTGTTGAGATAACCAAACTTTGGTAATCTCAACCAAAACTTTGGTTCCCACAACACTTTATTTGGTTCAATTTACCAAAGTTTGGTTATCTCAACAAAACTTTTTTTTTCAGTGTGCGTTTTAGAATTGTAAAAAAAAATCAAATGTCCTGTACAATTTAATATACTTCTTTTTTTATCTATACACGTAAAAAATTTTATTTAATTTATGTAATATACATATATTTTATTCTATCTGATTTTTCTTTTTGAGCGTTTATTTTTCTATTTCTCTAGTTGACAAATTTGCAATTGTGCAGATATGCGTGATGGAGTTTTTGTGATGGAGAATAAACGAACTTAGTACCGGCGGTCTATTTAACCAATCCATACATGTCTCTAGTAGTATACTTTAGACGTGCTAGTTGATTGTGTAAAATGAAAAGTCAGCCGCGCAAATAGCCAGATTCGCGCAAAAAGCGTCTGTGAACGTGCTATACGACTCCGGTCGCGCATTCAAGCAAGTTTCGAGTGTCCGTCTATCTGATGTCTTCGGCACGCGCGAACCGAATTCGTGCGACTCAACAAACACTTCGAACCTACGAATCTCTCCGTAGCAACAGCAACGGCGACTTAATTGAGCGAAGTTTAATTAAATGCTCTGCGAAGAGAAATTTAATTTTCCTCTCGGCTCTTGGAAGGAACGTCGAAATGAAAATACGAAATAATAAAGTGTCGCTCTTGAGTGATCTTGAAGAGAAAAAAAGACAGTTAAGACAGTGCCAAGTGACACGTTAAAGATACCTTAAGTCAAAAGTGAAAAAAATCGAGAAATTGATGTGACAACTTTAATAAGCTTAAATCGCACCATTGCAAAGTTGGCGCACTTCGCTTTCAAAAATGACAGTTTCATTTGCAATAGTTCTACAGTTTCTGATAAGTTTTATCAATTTATTTTTCCGATCTCTTTTTCTTTAAGATATTGTTTTTTTTTTTTTTTTTTTTTTTTTTGTAAGAGAGTCCGCTTCTACGTTACAGTGCGCGCACAGTCGCATTTGTGTTCGCGCTTAACATAACATCGTGTGAAAGGAGGATACAAGTATTTTTTATTCTCTTTCGATTTCTTCGATTATCGCAATAGTAGTAATAAAATCTATTATTAAACTGAGACTATTTATTCCAGTCTCTTCTGATACCTAAAGCCTTTAGCTTCTTTATATTTCTTCGAAGGTCATCATGACATATTGCAATCTTAACTTTATATCAGTAATCAGCTAAGACGGTCTCTGTTGACCTTCGTTTTCCCAAATCCGATTTGCTAAACATATAAATCTCTATATCTCTGGCACATCGTTGCTAAAAAGACGTTCTCTCGCTGTTTCGCAAGGGTTGTTTCGTCAGAAATCTTGAATGGCGGCAAACTGTACCATCCCTCCACCTAATTTAATACCTCCGATTTAGGCTCTTAACGACCGATTTGTCAACGGAAATTTCTATTTCAGCTATTTGTCCATTCGGATTCTCCTTAAGTATTCAGCTTAGCAAACTTACATATCGGTTTCTTCGCATGTTAATGTTCAAACTAAAGTAACTTGCGTTTCTCCACCGTTGCTATTTCGACTTGTCGTAAATCGAGACCCTATTCTGTTGCAACGGATTCTATTCGGTTGCTCTCAAGCAAGCCCGACTACGTAGCTACGTTCTGATATTTACTGGCAGCACTGAAAATCTGTATAGTTCACGTTACATGCATTTATAAATGTTTGTAGTATTGGCAACGAATATCGGAACACAACCTGTCAAGCCTGAACTCCATTGGCGAAGGACTTTTCAATTCTATACCTCACCGTCAAATGTATTATATAATAAATATCAGTGTCGTCAGAGTTAGACCGAACAAAAATTTCGCCACATCTATCGACGTTCGCCGATCGCGAGTGTCGTGGTGTAAGTTCTATATATATATGTGTGTGTGTATATGTGCGGCAATTCGCCACATACTATCACCTTCATCGCACGCATATACACACGTACGTATTTGCGCGCAGCTCATTTCGCGGCCAACATAGACTAGACGGAGGGAAGAGAGAAGGACAGAAAACGCGCGGATCTCGCGGAGCGAGCAGAAACGAGTGAACAATCGAGAGAAGGGAGAGCAACACACAGCTGAGGAAGAGGGGACATGGTAGCAGCATCGACGCCGGGGGAAGTGAGGCACGGGAAAGACTTCGTGACAACTGGGTGACGGTTGCGTGGATACGCGCCTCTCTTGTGATGCAAGGTGCTTTCCTACGCGCGATAAGTGGTGACGTCGGCAGAAGAGCGAGAGCATTTCGCGACTTGTGCTGCTGCTGCTGTTGCCGCCGCCGTTGTTATGAAGCAGGCAGTGCGAATGCGCACTGACAACGCGCCTCTTCCTTCCTCGCGAGCTGGTATCGGTACCGTCGACAGAATCGCCAACACCGGCGCGATAGAGCGATCTCGGTTGTTGCGCAAGAGAGCGAACGCGAGAGAGATGAGACGCGCGAAGCGACAAGTGCGAAGAAAATAAGAAGATTGATAGGTGAACTCGAGTGCGCGCTTTTGTGTGTGTGTGTGTGTGTGTGTGTGTGTGTGTGTTGTGCCGGTTTTTCGATCTAGATCTTCGAGCGATTTGTGTTTCTTCTCGAGAGCTATTTCTATTCCAAAGATTGTTGAGATACCGCGGTCAAATGACTGCGGAGAATCAGGAAGTTTGTGAGCGAAAGTTTAGGACCTTGAAAAGATCTTCAGGCCGGTGTTCACAATTGGATCTTATATTTAAGATCGTCTTAAATTCATTTTAAGATGCTGTCGGGCTGTCTCGTTGCACACCATCTTAAGATAAACTGAAGATGAATTTAAATAATTAAGATCCGATTATATACGCACCTTTAGGAATAATCGGAGTAATCATCACAGTTTTCGACTATAATCTGAGATATTTTGAGAAAATTAATGTTCGCATATTATAAAAACATAAAGAAAAGTGGAGTCCGTGTTCAATAAAAACAAATCTCAATATGACAGATGTTCGCCGATCAGATTGCTGACGACGAAGAATTTTGATCGGAGAATCTCGCATCGAAATCTCACATCGTCGAGTGCTGATTCCACGCTCGGATTGCAAAAGTCTCGCGGATTACGAGACAGCTATGAAATCGATCGCCGAGAAACATAGCTGCAAAAAATCGTCAAAATCGTCGAGTTTTGTGCGGGATCGGATTATGCTTTTGACGTCGAAGAAACGTTCGCGCGATCGTGACGTAAGAGTGCCAGTGTTTGGGTGAATAAAAATGGAAAGAAGAATTTCGACGACGATCGACAAGCGGGACGTATGGTAAGCTTGATGTGTGATTACGATGATGTGATAATGGAAACTAAAACTGCGCAGTGTGATATTTTAAGCCGCGATGTGTCGCATGTAATATAAAAAAGAAGAGATGGTCAATATTTTTCTTTAACCCTCGCAAAGATTAAGATCACAAAAGAATTTACAAATAACATGTAACGACAGGCTACGCCCGTTCCCGTGTGCGCTCTTCTACATAAAAAAAAATAAAAAAAAAAAAATTAAAAAAAAAAAAAAAAAATTTGGGAGTGTGGAAATTCAATGGCCGAAACTGCTTGGAAAGTATATGCGTGGAGTGTATTCCACTTTCCTACAGAAGGGTTTTACTATAAAAAAACTAGACACATAAGTTTATAACTTTATCTTAATAAACATTTTTTGTTAATAACTGTAACGAACAGTGAGCATTACTTAAAATTTTTTGAAGGTCACTTAGGGCTATGACTTTGATAACATATGTCAAAATCAAGGTCATCAAAAGCTGTTCTCCTTATCGGCATAATTACCAAATATTTTTCTCATTTATATAATGCCTTTCTTTTTTTTTATATCGCATGTCAAGTGTTATCGCACAAAAAACAAATGAGAAAGGAGGACTGTATGTTTTTTATAATTATCTTGAACGTTTTTTATAATTATTCTTCAAACTACAACTTGTGCGTAATCTTCATTGTAATTAGATAACGCATCGAAGATCTCTTCAAATTTTATTTACACGTTAAATAAAGTTTACTGTATTTAATATTTAAGAGAAAACGTATCTATAAGCGAATTGTTCGTCATCTATACTTCGCTCTTTTTGTCTCATCAGGAATTTTAAAATATTCATTTGTGTAGTTGAAGATCTTCGGTTTAGTCAGCAATTTTCTCGATCGATGTTTCTCGATGTCGTGTTTTTTTTTTTTTTGGTTCTTCGAACGGCGACGTTGACGTCGTCAGTGTAGAGAACCGGCCCAGGCTCCTACGAAAATGTCCGATTATTCCATCAAGGCGGTTCAAGGTCGAACTTTCGATCAATCGTCCGCCACCCGTCTCGAATGTTTCGTTATTACGCGTTTATCGTGTTAAGAGCTTCAAGTGCAACACACGCACAGGCTATGCCCTCTTGAACGAGAGACGTTGAACGCCGCGACCAGCTGATTCTACTTCGTAAAAACATTTGTATCGCGAAACAAACAAAAATCCTAATAAATTATATGTTTCGATCGCGAGATTATCGAAAATGTGTGTGCGAATTGAGCTTTTTCAGACACAAAAATAAATATTAGTTCATTTATAATATCGTTAATTAGGCGTATTTATAAGACTTGTCCATACATTGTTAGAGAGATCTTTTGTGTCTCTTGGATTTTCCCGAATCCCTTTAACATCTCCCTACTCTTAGCAAGGTTATCGACATGGAATACGGAGCGCCGCTCGAAATAGACACGCGGCCATATACATTTTATTTTACACGTTTCGGCGAACGACACTGCCGCGTGTTTGGCAGTCAATGAGCGTTTATTTTTGGCTGATAAAAATCGGCAGACGGATGAGATCGCGCGCACGACCGCTGAAACCGCTAATGATAGCTGATAAGCCTGTTATTGTCTCTTTCTCAGAATAAAACCGTCGCTGTTCGTTCGACGAATTAAATTCTCTTTTCTTTCGAAATAGCGCGCGTTTTGATGACATTTATATCGCGAGACGGTTTGACTTGGTTACAATCGCTCATTTCATTTAATCGGATAATTTTGCAAAATTTATCAATTAGCTATGATAAAAAAAATTAATTTAAATAACAAATCATCATAATTAGTATAATTTATATGATAATGAGACAATGACAATTACGATGCGCGCACAAAAAATTCAGAATGGAACGCAATACGCGATTGGTTGTTGTTTTATTATCATTATTTGCTTTTAATCGACCATTTCGATTCGAAGTGTATCAATAAAAAAATAAAGCGCGTTGTGACGTGTTTCAAATGCGTTGTTTCCGCGCATGAATCATCACGTAATTCGCTAATCGGCATTTTGTTAAACGTCGCGCTTTTTACTTGCTAAACGACTGGAAACATCGTACATGAAAATGCTATTCATTTTGTGAGTACATATTTTTACAGATGATAATCAAATGTTTATGACGTGGTCTTATTTAACCACGATTTTAATTCACACTGTGAAATTTTTTCTTTTTTTCAAATTTCACATAAATGCGCGGAACACATTCGCAATCGTTCCGTGCGTTGATTTATGGGTTTTTTTCATTTGATGAGCTCTGCTATTCCCGAATTTAGGTCAAGGTATATAGAAAACACTGTTTTACCTTTGTTTTTTATAAAATACACTGATACCATCTTGCCTATATGAATTAGCGTGTTTCATCGAATGTGAAACATTAGAAATGTTAAAGTAATCTTAAGAAAAAAAACAATATAAGTCACTGACGTAATGAACAACACTTGAACGCATTAAACTGTTTCCAAAGGTTTCTCTCGGTTATCCAATTGCAGGAAGTGTTTCGTCAACGGAGATATCTATTAAGACATTGATAATTTTCGGATAATTTCGTTGCAGAAATCGAAATTTCGGCTGCGAATTGACCGAAAAACCCGTTGTCAAAATTAATGCAACGGTCTGTATAATCGAAGGAGAAGTGTTTTTCGATACCAAATTCGTCGAAGTGACTTTTCATTCTCATATATGTAACATATACATAGACACGTACCTGTTCACTGTCTCTCGAATGCATATAGTCGTATCCGCGAATCGGTCGTTGTTTACCGACTAACGAGGTTTAAATTGCAGTATTTTATGCGCGGACATTTACGATTTCCCCGTCTGATTTTTTTGCCGCTTTCATGCCGAAATCCAAAATTCCCGATTATGAAGTGACGCCTCGTGCAAGTTATTGTCGATTTTTCGAATTTAACAGTCGGGCGGCGGACGATGTCGCGAAGGTGTATAATTTCTTCGCAAATATTTCGCTGATAATATGTACGACCCGACATCAATATTTATTTGCGTGCTTCTTGGTATAAAATTACGCGTTTTCTGTATTTTGTAACGAGGCGCAAGGTGTCTCGAGAATTGCACATTCTTCTTTATCACAAGTTCTGATCACATTTTAAATTTTATGTTTTTTTAGTTTTTATATTTTCTTCTTATTGTATATAGCTTAATTGTTTGACGTTCTTCTTGATGTGGAAACACTTTTATTATTCAAACTCCTTTTATATTCTCGTTAAAGCTTTATATTCTCGTGTTTGCTAAAAACGATACTTTTTAAAATAACTGATGTAATTTATTGTTGAAGAAAAAATACATTTTTTTTTTTTTTTAATTGACTCATTTTCAACGAAGCATAAATTATTAAAGTTGATTTTGTGTGACAGTAATATTTTTTGCAATAGAGTTATATTTATTGAAGAAGAGCACAAAATGTTAAAGAAATGCAATAACGCACTTGACCTACATGCGCGCTCATCTTCACTTGCCGCGCTTTAAATGAGCGAAGTTGCGTCTCACAAGAGAGTGCGTGGTGTTTGTAAAAAGAAAGAGAAGTACAGAAGTCGAAAGATGAAGGAAACAACAAATGTTAGGGATGCTATACAAAGCGTATTTAGAAAGTTATAGTTAGCGAGATTCAAGCTCCGAAAAAAAAAGCGCGCCAATCGGGGGAAAGTGATGCAACGCGTCTAATTTACGATGCAGTAACCCGCGCACTTTACAACTCGTTAATTACGTTATCGGCACACCGATAAATTAACGACCGCGAGATACGTAACGTGTATTTATTAAAAGAGCTCTACGAATCCGTCCTACGCAAACCGAGATTCCGTAAGTGCGCGTTGCTGTTCGCGCTGTTTTATATCCGCGATCGCGAATATAAAACGTCAAGCGTAATCTGTAATTTACAGAAACCACAATCGTGCGATTTTTTTTGTTTTTTGCACGTCGTGAAAAACCGTGTGCGAAGTTAGCAGCCGGATAATCTCACGCGTAATACTGCGTTATCTTGTACGAGCATCTTGATAAGCTTGTTTGAATTGCTTACTAGGCATAAAATGTGTTCTAGGATCGTTGTTAATTACACGAACAATGAAGTCGAAAAAACGGTGTTTTCAAATCATCGCGACAATCCGCTCGACACTTTCGGTTTCTACAAATGTACATGTATGACGTATTATCGGGAGATAATCCTTTGTAGAACTGCAGCGCTCATTATTGCGCGCGATTATCTATTATCTTTAGGCACTTCGTTAGCAGCCGATTCCTCGGTTTATTATAACGTCGGCGGCGTGTGTCGCCATAAAGGAATTTTATCGATTCGGGAGAAACGAACCGAAAAGGCAACACACAAAGGGCGAAGGGAGGCTCGCGCCGCTGCTCGCATGATGATAAACCAGTAGCCGACCGTAGAAAAGAAAAAAAAGAACGATCTCAAGGAATTGCACGCTGTATTACGCCGCTGCAGTAGTTCGAGGCATTATTTCGAGTCGCTCTTGTGCATCGCGCGTATTTATAGCGATGAATCCGGTGAATCCAATTTCGATAAAGAAAGAGCGAATAATCGCGAGATGTGCGAAAAAGACTCGAGAGCGCGATATATACCTGAGAGTTTGAGAAAAGCACCTCGAAAGCGCTCCATTAATTCTGTCGAGATTAATCCGATGTCTTTTAAATGACGTTTCTTGATAATTTAATCTTTCTTGTATATATCTTTTCTCTAAAACTTGATTTAAAAATATATGTTATTTACATATCGCACAAATATCGTGTCTTTTTATATCGCACTAAAATATGTCCGATTGCGAAAAATCTCTTCAAACATATATTTCTTATTTAAAAAGACGTAAAAAGTTTCTTTTGAAGCTTTTACAATCCTCTTAAAAGGATTGGTGTTCTTGAGAGATTTTAAATTTTTTCGGAAATGGGAACGCTGGGGCGTAAAATCCAACGAATCGAATGGCCGTTGATCATCGAGCAATTTGACATTGTCGTTTGCGAATTTTCTTGCAACTGCAGACTTCATTGATAGAGCGCGTAGGTGTCGCCGATTCTCTTTCCGATAACGTCCAGAAGCGCTAGACTCACGGAGAGTCGTCGTTTTTATCTGTTCCGAGCGTGTATCTGGTCTCGAAAAGAGCTGCCATCGATCTCGAGGTAAACGAGCCGCAGGAGTATCACAAGAGAGGGAAAAACGTCAGAACACGCGCGTATAGACACTTCAAGTGCGGCGGGAGGGAAAGACGACGAACCGCATGCGTGGCTTTCGTACACGTGCGGCAAATTAAACGAACGGATTATTCGTGGAGGAGTCATCGCGGCGACAAGATGATATTCTGCGAGAACTATCGTCGGCGAAACGCAGGATGCGAGTGCATCTGGTGATATATTTTCCGCATTAGATTTTAAATTCACTAAATATTTACATGTCTTTTGTTAACTTATTAATTATTTCTTTGTAATTTTTTAAATTTATTCTTATTTATTTCTCTCGCGTGACGTTATCTTTTGGTGTTGACAATGTGGAAGGTCTTCACTTGGAAAGGCTTTTAATTTTATTTGTCAAGTGACAAATAAAATGACATTTCCTTTCTTTTCATTTAAGATTATTTTAATAACACTTATAACAGTTTATATATTTTTAAATAAATTAAGTAAAATGTAATTTTATCTATTTTCCGTTCACACATTGTCAAATTTCTAGAAAATGAATTCTCAATGAATTTATTCGCTTCCACGCCGATAATAACAAAATTTCACTCTCAACGGACTTTTATATTTAACACGTAACGTCGCATTACTGTAATCGTGATTGCGCTTTTGTTGCAGGCTTGGCCCGTATAATCTGCAAGACCCGTTGCGGGGTCACAAAATGAGTGCGACCACTGGCGGTATTCCCAAGAAAAGAAAGAAATCAGATGCAAAGCCCCAGTCGCAGATGTAAGTACCAATCTCCTGTTTTTTTGTTTATCCCTTGTCAAGACCCGATAAGCTCGGATTTGCAATTTTAACCGTCGCGTCGGTCTCTACCGAGCGCGACAAAAGTATACTCTTCTTTTATACTGCACGTTTGACATCATCAGTGCAGTTGTCAGTGAAGAAGTAATTTTGATTATTGTTACGCAATATATTTCATTATGCAAAATATATATTTCGCGTTCGTACAATTAATTTAAGCGTAATATTATTGTTTATAAACTTTTGTGTATATGTGTACACAGATAATGAAACCTTGAAACAATCGCCTGCCTTTTGTATGATGTATTTTTACATTCTTTTTTCGTTGTTGCATAACGAAAAAAGTCGTCCTTTTGTTATTACGCAACCTGATTTCATTATGCAAGCATTGATAATTAGTCATTTCACTTACGACAATAATCAGGTTATTTTTTGTTTTTTTTGCGCTACGTAACAAAGGTATACCAAAAAGAAAATTATTTTTATTACGAAAAGAAAAAATAATTAGCAGTTTCTCGTGAAAGTTCGGGAAACTTTGTGAAACAAAGACACGATCTGTAATTTAAATTAATTCCGATTATCATTTCGTATCGGTGTGAATTTTTATGAAGCGATATGTCTGAAGTATCAAATGGGTCATGTGGAGTTTCAAAGTTTGAAAATCCGTGATTTTAAAGACTCGGCAAATGCATACACGCCGACGAGCATGTCGTAATCCGTTGCTATCCAATTTGTTAAAGAGCTTATAGGTTCGATCGCATTATCAGTGGCGAACACTAACGTGCGTACGATTTTTGTTTTGAACGTGCTCTGATTGGAATCGGCTTTGATGTCAGAGCAATATTTAGATTACATCGCGCGCGCTACGGAGTTTTAAATTGGTTATTTATTTTGCATTATTGTGTATATTTATTCGCGCGTTTGCACGCGATACAAAGTGTTTCTGTCCGCTTCAGTTGCATCAGTGACATTTGTGTTAATACGCGATTAAAAGCAGAACGCGATGAGTGTTGTTTTTACTTGGTTACTTCACGTTTCAGAACAAACAGATTGAAGTCGCGTCGATTTTCTCGGTTCGCAATTTTTTTGCGGTCTATCTTACTCGCTTCGCTTTGTCGCGAGCGCAGTAGTGGCAAGATATAACTGGCAAGACGGCCGTATTGGGGTGTTAAAATAGCAGAATGTGTGTAGCGTGGCGTTAGTAAAGTGAGAGTCACTGCTGGGCCGACGTGACGTCACACAAGGCCAACTGAGCGTTTCAAAAGAGACAAGAAGTTGATTCAGCATCTAATAATTTTCTTTCTATGCGCCGAAACCTCTCGCGGAATTTTTTGTCGAACTTTTGCGATTCTGTTTCGTCGCAAACGAAAAATGCGCGCGCGAAGTTTCTCGATTTGCAATTTTAATAACTGGTTCGATTATTTAGAGCGGGTTTATAACGTCAACTAAGGTAAGAATCGCAATTAAGCAACGCGGCACTTTTTTGTTCGTTTAAACTCGAACTGTCTTCGCTGCTTTTGCTGAGTTTCAATTTGGAATTTAATTTCCAAGACGTGTTCACGGTATCAAGAAAATTGTAATAAATAATACAGCTTTCTTTACAAAGTTCTTGTTTGGCGAGACCTCATAATCTGTCGATGAATCTGATATTAAATTGTGCAACCGAGCGCTAAACACAAGTACGTCAAACCGTGTCGGAACAAATTTACAAGTTGTTCACACGGTTTCAAAAGAAACTTGCTATAGTTTGCTTATCATAAATCCCAAAGCATTTTTCGATGCGATAAAAAGAACCACACGCAGAACAAACCCACGGTTATAAAATTAATGCCAATGTTTATATTTTTATGATTATTACTTGTTTTTGTATCTGAGTAACGATATTTAATGAGATTTTCGTTGAACAGAAAATAGTCTATAGTTTTTTGCACGTTAATGTGAATAAAATGGTGCATGTTGTATTTCGCGAGTTTCGTTGTTTTATTTAAATTTCTTTGTGTTCTTTAGTTTAATCAATCATTCTTGACGATGTCAATAATTGTTGATTTTTATTTTTTTATATTTTTATTAGTTTTTTTTATTTTGCATTGAAATATCAAGAATTATAAACGCTGCTATCCATGGTTATATTTCATTAAAACGTTTTTGAAGATCGCAAGTGCGTTAATATGTGCCACTGTGATTTGTTTGCAGTAATAAGTGCCTTAATGAAAAAAGACGACGGACCCAAGAGAACTTGTACATCGATGAGCTTGCCGAGCTGATTTCCGCCACGGATATGAGCTCTGGCAAGACCGATAAATGTCAGATTCTTCAGAGATCCGTTGAACAGGTAAGAAGACAGATTTCTCACTTCTCCCTTAATAATTCTCCCACTAATAATTGATAACAGAGAGTGCTGTTGATATTGTTAGTATTGATTTTTTTTAGTAATATACAAAATGCCACACATATGTCTGAGCTTTAATATTGGAAGAACAGTTGAAGATACGGTTGTATATTGATTAAATGATTACTACTCTAGCCGATTACGCGAGTAAAATTAAAACAAAATGCACAAAAAATAAAAAAAACATTCAATATTTCCCAAAAAAGATTTAAATAATAGGATTAAGTCGTCGATAAAATAACGCGAAAAATGATGTTAGGAAAGCACTCACGTTTTACTTGCAATATTATATTCATTTTTATCGTTCTCCAGGGTCGTAATATTAAAAGTAACTGCTCGATATTAAGACGGAATGATAATTTTATGATCGCCAAAGGACGTTTTATGAACTCTCTCTCTCTCTCTCTCTCTCTCTCGCTCGCTCGCTCGCTCGCAGAAATCGATAATAAAACATTCAGATATTATTTTGACAGATCTGTTTAACTCTCTTGTCCCGTCCGGATTTTTGCGGTTAATCCATCAGGACAAGAAGGCACGAGGACGTAATTCAAGTAAAAATAAAGTACGGCACAAAAAAGACGGTCGGAGAACAATCTCATCCATTGTCAGCTTTTTTTTTCGTCGAAGAATCGATATATCGACGAATATCTGTTCGATGTTGTTTTCAGATCGTATCCGAGGAGAAATCAGGATACGCGCGCACGCGATGAAATATTTGGAGAAGCACTCGGGATTATTGAGAGATTTGTGGAGCGAGCGAACTTCTCACAAAAGTCGTCCTATTTTATGGGTGACACATATATATTTGTGGATCGATCTAAAGTCCAAATGAAAAAAAGAGCAACGGCATTTTCAAAAGCGATATTGTACATCGTCGTCGGTTTAATGAGAATATTAATGAGAGAGAACATCGCGCAATATTTAAAAAAAACTCGTTCTCTTAATGAGTTCTGCCACTTTGACATTTTCTATTAGCCATCGTTTTTTTTTATCCGCCTTGCGAAATGTGTATCTATATCGCAAATTTCTTGTTTTGCAGTATTATATATTTGTCCTCGAATGTCACATTAAGTTAAATACGCACAAATGTAACACAAAAATTCGTTAATAAGAAAGATAAAAAAAAGAAGATAAAAAAAAAAAAAAACTGAGAAAAGATGATGCAGTTTTTAATCTTCGTGCTAAATAGCATGGCAAATTAAATGTTTTCTAAAGAGATGCCGACAATTAATGCAAAAGTTTCTATCTGTTTCAGAAGTTGTTGCTTGTCATTCTACTGTTTAATTTTCTACGGTATATAACTCGGTAATTAGCCTTCCTCTCTTTCTCTCTCGGATAAAGTTTTCCCTGAAGTAAGATCAAAACCAATATCAGAATAAAATCTCACTATTGATATTTTAACCAAGTTTCAAATACGTGTGTATACACAGGAATTTGTTACGTACTCAAAAAAAAATACAAGAGCTGTGCATTTTTAATTTAGCTCACCCCGAATTAAGTATTTAACGAGTTAACTTAGTTTTACATAACACCACGTCTACTTTGGGCGTCTATTTTATCTCAGCGGAAATTTCGTTTGATTTCTGGTCTGTTATTATCGCCAATAATCTCGCATCGCTCGTTTCGTCAAAGAGGTTGAAAACGCAATTTACGTTGTGTTTCTTCTAAACCGATACACACGATTAATTTGCTAACGATACACACACCGATAATTACAGGGTCCCGGGTCTCCTTTGTTAAGCCGAGTTCGCGCGACCATTGGCTAAACGTGAAGTTCCAGTTACATAACAGCCGCTCAGACCGAACTGTTTGCCTACTCTCCGACTGCGCGAATGCGCGACGAGGATGCGCTTTTTTTCTTAGTGGCGAACACCATACATATATATACTCTATTAATTTTCGAAGTCCGAGTTTTCGGAGTTTTTATTAAGACACGTTTATTATGACATCCGTACGCTAAAAAAAAAAAAAAAAAAAAAAAAAAATTCGTTTTTGTGTCTCTGTTATTATCATACGTGTAAAATTGCGCGGTATTATGCGTTTCTCAATTAATATAAATATTCAGAGAGAAGATTATTCACAAGATTATTGACGAGAGCGCATTTAATACAACGTGACGCACAACAAAACTTTTTTTCTCGGTTTTCTGAAAACTAGCATTACATACATAGCTTTATTTACTACTAACTGCTTTCCCAAATTCACTAAGTTTGAAAATTTATTTGGATTGGTTTTCTTCACTAAACTGGTCACACTAGTTTAGTGAAAAAGAACAAACCAATTGCGTTTTGAAAGGAAGGGTCCAAGTTAGGTCGCTACAAATGCGTCAGTGCATAATTCTATCTTTATTTCTCGTGAAATTCAGACAAAAATAGAATGATGCTTCCAACTGTATTTATTAGCGCTGGACTCGTCTCGAAAAATTTTCGTTAGCAAATACCTCTAAGGCTAGATTCCACGTGGTTCTAGTTAGTACTCGATCACGTGTTCACAATCTTCGATTTCATTGGTCGTACTCGACTATTGTGACAGAATATTGTAGACCTGACCTTCGATCGTTGTGAGCATCATCTGAAACATGACTCAGAGCTGATCATTTAAAACCACGTGAATCCATCAGCAGACGTAAAATCACTCTGCATAGCATTATACCGTTGCTAATCATTGCTATCGTAATTATACCGTTGTGTATAAATATACAAGTGTGTTATAATTGAAATAAATCAGAAAAATATGAAGGGAAAAGAAGAATCTGTTAAAAAAATCAATTAAATAGATATAGAATTAAGAACTGTGCAGTCTCGTATGTTCTGTTGCTAGTCGTAGAATTTATGTCCTGAGTTTCCGTCAAGAGACTTTGTGCGTATGTGATCTAATGAGATAACTCCATCAAATTATTGTAAGAGAAAGAGGAAGAATATATCATGAGACAAAACAAGAAGAACAAAGTGTTTTCTTTACGTAAGGTAATAAGCGAATTATATTTCTCGTTCAATCAACATGTTTTTAAATAGACAGATAATAACGGATTATTCGAAAAAAAGATCGAATTTGATCCTTTTTACATAGAAAGAAATGACTCATTATTAAAGCAAGCGTGTTGCAAAACCACTACGTGATACAAACGTTGCTCGCTATGTGCTGGTTCGCATTCATTTAGTTTTTACGACAACCATCTTCATCTTTTTTTTTTTGTGTAGAGCTGCTGTATGTTGTCTCTTCTATTTAAAAAATAAAGCCTCAAGACTGCCTCAAGTCGTAAATACTCGTAAACGTTTTTGTTAAATCGCTACTTAATACTTTGATGTTAACTTCCGGGTTTTTCGCAACTTTTGCGACCACGTGATTTCATTAACAAGCCGATGATATCGGCTATCGTTACAAATATAACTTTATTCTCTCTACGTTTCTTCCCCTCTCTCGGTTTTTCACTCTCTTGTCTTTTATTAACCCTAATCACGTATCGAGTTTTTTGGCACTCCAAAAGTAAACTTTTACAAGTCTGTGGCCCTGTTGTATTTGATTTGAAGTAATAGTAGAATAATTTAAAAACAATTACGACATCTTCTTTCGAGTATCTTTTTTTATATGTTTTTAATAGAATAGGTTTATATAATATAGAAAAAGTTTTACATAATTTATATTGTTATTATTGTTATGATCAGAATTAGAGCTATATCATATCATTGATAAAGCAATTGCTACGAAGTGAACAAATAGTATTAGAATTAAAATTTGTGGAATTTACATTACCTTATAATTTATATTATCTTATATTTCGTATGTACCAACACTTGCCACTTCGTACGTATCATCATTTTTTGCTTCACGTCTCCAGAATACTGAAAACAAACTCAAAATGATCAAACGAAATGTACGGTTACTAAATATTAATTACCAATATTTTTTTTATTTTTACCAAGTACGAAGCATTCTCTTGCGAATTGGATGCTCACTTGTCATACTGTGCGGCGGGTATAGTCATTTGCGATGCTTCCAGTAAAGAACGGCAACATCGCACGCACACATACTTCAACACACGGTTTTGTCGGACACACCGCCGCTCCGCGCCGACGACGGAGTCACCGACTTTTCGAGGCCACTTCTCTTGCAAATCGCTCCGCGTCGATTATGAGCGCGCGATCTATCGGCGCCGCGAGATACGAGCTCAAGGACGTGCCTTTCCGTGCACACACGCGTGCACGACCGTGAATTCCGGCCGGTAACATAGGAATTTTGTGAAGAGCACGTCTTAAGAGAGAGGAGAGATCGCCGTATTTGGATCGTCCGAATAAACAGTAATTCGCAACACTACATCACGGCCGTTCTAGTCTTTCTGCGAAGTAAAGCTCGAGCTAGAGAGAAATTTATTGCGATATCGAAAATGAAATACAGATACCTCTTGTATAACGCGGTTCATTTGAACAACGCGGTTTCGATATAACGCGATTTCGATATAACGCGGTTCGATATAACGAGTCTAATCTCGTTTTTTCGCTCGAATATGCGAGCCTCGTATAATGCGATTTATATAACGCGGCATTTCTGTGAAACGGAATATCCGCGTTATACGAGGATTTGTAATCTAGATCTGGGCATTCATTAAGAACAAGTTCGAATTC
Organism: Pseudomyrmex concolor; assembly: GCA_014839585.1. Lineage (NCBI taxonomy): Eukaryota > Metazoa > Arthropoda > Insecta > Hymenoptera > Formicidae > Pseudomyrmex > Pseudomyrmex concolor. Next base: position 47,622 of record QVOB01016374.1, read on the forward strand.
CTCCATAAGAATGAATCTGTTCTTCAGAATGTTTAGCATAGAGAAACAGACTGCGGGAGGAGAAGGCTTACTCGCGCGTTTCGTTTCTTTAAATTACGTTGGAAATGATAATCAAGATGTTCTTGATCATAGAAAAACGGGGGGAAAGATAATGTTGAACGCGCGATTGAATCGTTCGTCTTTCACGCTCTCTCGCGAGGAGAAAGTACCTCGGCGCGATTCTTTAACGATGATCGCATCGGCTGACATAATTACGTCACTAATCGTAATGCCAATTTGATGTCGCGTAATTTGTTTGCGAGTTTACACGTCATTTCTCTTCTAAATTTTTTTCTTTATCGAGGCGAATTAGCGCCATTATGCGTATACGACCACGGTGCGTGTTCTAATTTGAAAACAGCTCGAGTTAAATGGCTTTTACTACAACGACTTTCTTGAACGCTCGGACAACTTCCTAAATACTGAGTTGTGTCGTTGTTTCGTTAGCGGTCTGACGCAATGGCGGATAACAGACGTGCACGATGGCTAATGGACTGCGCATACAGTACAAAAACTAAACAGCGCTTACAAGACATACGCACGTTTTTTTTTATCATATATAATTCGTCCTCGTATGATCAGCTCTCGGCCCTGCGGTCAGCAAAGTAAATTTCACAGCGTGTACCATTTCTTTTCTTCAACGAGCGAAAATATAAGAGAAATATAAGAGAAAATATAAGAGAAAATATAAATCGGATATTGAGATCGAGAGTTGAAAACTTTTTTTTTTTTTAATAGAATCCACTTTTTATAAAAGCTAACAAGGTCGCTCGTGCAGTCTACGAAATTCGAGATTTCTGCTTTTACACAATTTTCAATGATTTCTTTCACAAACAGAAGAGAATCGCATTCCGTTTCTGATGCTTTTTCGTAATTATTCGCCGCTGTTTGCAATTAATGACGATATTTGCAGCGTCATTAACGTAACTCGGTGTTCTTTTTTTCTACCTTCTTTCTATCGATATATTTCGCGTGTCTTTCGCCCATTTATTTGCGTTTTTGTGTCATTGTTGTTGTTATCCACTTCAACGTGTGAACGAATCTCCTTTGATGTGTAAAAACAACGTCGTGTGTCCAGCAATAAATTGCAATTTCACCGCCGACACACGCAAAGTGGATTATTTGTATGTTTCGTATCTCTGGCACGAGATACTATCTTTTAGTTTACTAATCCCGCGCGCATATATCGTAAAAAAGTGGTATATCTTGGTCGTTGAACGATGATGCGTATCGGCAAATTCGCCACTTAGCCATTCGTCTTGTTAGTATATTTTTGTACGTTTTGTTTTATCGCCGCGATGCACGCAGAGGACGATGCGAAGAGCACATTTACAATATGTGACGGTACACGTGTCGAAGTCACGTCATCGAAACAAAAATCTGTCTGTCTGCGGTTTTTCATAGATATGAAAATAGCGCGTCATTTACTTTCTCGCAAATTCAAAGGAGTTATATTAAAAAAAAATAATCGCGACGCAGTTTGTATAGAAAATCGTCAACAAGTAAATTTCATCGTAATCAAAGTAGATGAAGCTTCTTGCGATGGCAGAAAAAGGAATGCGTAAGATGATATGAACATGTACAATTAGAATCAAAGTGCACATTGCGTATAATCTTTGCATTCAAATATTTTCAAGTTGAGACACGTGCGTGTTTCATATATGAGCGAATTTAAGATATCTAATTGTAAAGTAAACGATCTCGGCGACTACCGATAAAACTAAGATCGCAGAGAGTTCAAAATAAAAATGTGCAACTTGTTGCACAATTGTTTTGGTAATTACTGCTATATAAATAATATTCAATCACAAAAACTTTCTATTATCTTCAATCACTTTGTAACATCGCGTTGAATCTTCAATTGCGTTGCACGATAAAAATTTTACATATTTGCGCCGCGTTCCCAAAAACACGGACAATCACAAATTGATCTTGAGTTTCGAAGAAATCTGCTTTTTCGATGTGTGTGAAACGTTTTAACGTATAATGTGCACTCCGAGCGTACGCACTCCGCAGTCTAAATATTCATGCATCATGACGGTTATTCGAGGAAACGACGACGACGACTCAAAGCAAAGTGATGTGACAACTTGACAGTTTCTATATACGTTCGATGCCGATTCTGAAAATTTCTGAAATCAATTTATTAATTTTTAATAAACGGTCTATAAAATATTTTTAAATAAAAAATTCCTTCGAAAATACGTAACATGAGCGAAAATGAAAATGTTGATTACGAAAGTGAAAGGTAGTGATTTTAATGGCGTTAAAAATGCATAAAGTGCAAAATTCTTGATTGTCATTGTGAATAAATGTGATCATTATTATATTTGTGCAGCTTCGGCACTTAACGCAACAATCAGAGGGTTCCAATAATCTCGTACAACTTAGAGAAGTCTCATCGACAAATTCTGGTCCAACGATAGTGTCCAACGAACATTTGGCTTTTACTCTTGAGGTTTGTATCGTATCTGATGTTAAATTTTTCAATGGATAAATTTGCGAATATTTTTCATGTGACGAAAAAAATGTAATAAAAAGTAGAGATTATTATTCAAAAATGAAGGGTATTTAAAAAAATCGTTATCGTATCGTCTATCATGTCTTTTCGCATAGGCAATAGACGGCTTTCTATTCTGTGTAAATTTGGAGGGCCGTGTGACACACTGTACGGAGCATATAAAGCACTACCTAAATTATACGAAGGACGATGTAATCGGAAAGGATATTTACAACATCATTCATCATGGAGACCATAACACCTTCATGCCTCCTATGTCTTCGCCTACGTTAGGTATATATCGCAATTGCGCAATTGCCAATATCGTAGTGTAACTCCGTGCTAGCGCTTTTGATATTTAGTTTTACACGTCTTGAAATTCAAAAAAATTTTTTTTTAAATTTATTTCAAAATAATTTCTGCAGACTGGAGCGAGTCGCAATTCCCACCTCGAAACTTTATTTGCCGCTTCTTGGTGAAGCCTCCCGATGATAAGGACGAGACTATGGAAGAGAAGCAACAGCGTATATCGAAGTACGAGTCTTATAAAATACATACTGTTGTGAGGAAAAGCGACAACGTGTCCTCCGATTCATCAGATGGTATTTCAATGATGTGCGTGGTGCGCAAAATACACGAAAAACCCCTTGGTACCATCGAGCAATTTACCATCAAATTGGATACCACCGGGAAGATTATCGCGATCGACATCAGTGGATTGTCCTCCAGTTACTCCCAGTACCTAAACAAGGTAAAGGGCTTGGCAAATCGTCGTCGCACGTCTTGATTAACGTACATACTCACTCGCAAAATCAACGGTGATTGTGACTATTATTTGAAATGACCAAAGCGCAGTAGGGAGTCGCAGTCAAAAAAGAGACGCAAATTTTCTTAGATTTTTCATTACAATATTAAATTGCTTTCTAAGAGAGTTTTAAAAATATTTCTCTGTAATTTACTTAATGCATTTATATGTGTGTAATAATGTTTGTCAGTAGAAAGTTGTCTCTTTTTTGACGCACCCACTACCGAGTGGGTGCAAGTTATACCGTCAAATTCACGAAACGATTTTTCTTACAGGACCATCTGGTAGGCACAGCACTTAAGGACTTGTGCCATCCCCAAGATCTCAGCACGCTCACGAAGCATTTGAATGATACGCTCCAAGTCGGAGAAAGTATGAGCAATGTATATCGAATACGCATTAGTCCTGAGAAGTTCGTCAACGTACAAACAAAGTCAAGATATTTCAAAACAAGTATAAACGATGACTTCGTGATGGCTACTAATTCCATTATCGAGTAAGTTACATATGTTATTTTTTCTTATTATTTTACGTATTTTAATTACATTTATTAACGCGGCATTACACATAGACTTATTTGTTTTATAAAAAAAAAAAAAATACACATTTAGGTTTAGAAAAACATAACATTTACGAAGAAAACTAATTTGGGAATTTAAGAACAAAGTATAAAAGAATACATTTTGTTTTATGAAATTTAGTTTATTATTACTGCAATATTTTGTTTTAAAAATATATAAAACTGCACAACTAACTATCTATACAACTAACGACTTTTGTAGATCTAATCACTAACGTTTCTTTTTCTAAACATAAAAATTATGTATTTTTTGAAGTTTTTTATAAAAATGTTTGTAACTGTTCGAAAAAGAGGACAATAATATCTATTTTAAAGTTTCCTATTATTTAATTGAGACTTTGTTTGAAACCGTTTTATTTATGAGCGCGACTATTAGTTTGTTGAAAGGCGTTTGATGTATACTAACAGTCGTTCGATCGGAGGAATAAAAAATGCGACTAAACATCTCGGTTAAATTGGAGATTTAGAGCACTTACTGTTTTATATATTTGATAAATTAGTAAAGACAAATCGACATTTTAAAACGCGTAACCCAAATCGAACATTATCACCAATAGTATCTGCTTTCTAATTCTATCATCTAAAAGACGCGAGTTGAGTTTGGAAGTATCTAGATTGTAAATGACGACGAGTGGAAAAAAAAGAGAGTCGAAAATTAAGACACCGACATTGTGAGATTGTAGTTCTTTCGTGTGATTATAAATTTTCTCAGAATAAGAAAGAATTTAGTAGCAACTATAAATTCAAACTAGATACATGTTTTCTTTATCATTACTTTGTTTAATTTCTCTAACGTGATTGGATATCCAATGAGTTTACGCGCTCTCGTGAAAGATATGTGTTAGCGCTTTTTTTTAATCAACACAACAATGTTGAGTTTTTTTATGCTAGGGATATGTTGGCCACTCTTGTACTATCCTGATTTCTGTATCCTAATTGCTTGGCGTTTGAATTTGCTTTTAACGTTTGATTTCAATAAAAATGCTTGTCACATGCTAAGATTCAAAAACTTAATATCACTTGTTTATTTGTTTTCTAACACAAGTTGAGTGTAATATAAGTAAAGTTTAGTATTTTTAACGTTCAACATTTTGCTGAAGCTTAGTTACACTTTCTCTCTTTAAATTTAGAAACTTTTCTAAGACATGTGTCTCTTATATTTATATCAATTAAGTGTAGTAAATCTTTGAGATTAAGATTTAATAATTGCTTCTCTGTGCTTTATAAAAAATGCTGCAGAATAATGTGTTTTCAATGTTAAGTTACCGAATGTCAACAAAGTCGAAGTGAACACGATATGCATTATATAAAAATTATGCTCTTAAGCTAGGGTAAAAATATGCAGCTAGCTGGCAAATAAATGTGTTGTTTTTGTTTCTTGTTCATGATAGGGATAATGAATTAACGCCTATCGAGGGTGGTCAGCTTTCCAACAGTAAAGTGTGCTCAGGATACTCCTCTAGTAATCGTTGTGCAAATAATAGTAATAATAATAACGGTAACAATAACAATAACGTCGGTGGCACGTTAATGTCCGCCGCGCATCTGAACGGTCAAGTGAGTGGTATCAGTGCTCGCGGAATGACGGCGGTCTCGCATGCTGCCACGTCGTCGAACTCTATCGCTTTTAGTGCGGGTGGTGCCGGCGGCGGCAGTGGCAATGGTGGCAGCGGCACCGGCGGCACTGGCAGCGGCAGTGAATCTCTCACGTCGTTGAGCACGTCCGCCGGCAATCCGTTCAACCAGTTTTCGGGGAACATGGATCTGGAATTCGAGCTCTTCCCCAGTTCCACATGGGACTTGGATAGTAGCGCCGGATGGGCAGATCGGCCAGAGTCAAGGGCGAGCGGGCCACCAAACTCACGGCCACCATCCCAGCCAGCGCCGACATCACCGAGTTCGCAGGGTACTTTCTCTAGCTCGGCGGTGGCTCCTCACTGCAGCCCCTTACGACCATTCAGCCCGAGCACTGTCAGCGCCGCTCACACCTTCAATAATTCGTTCCCATTTAGTCCTCTTCAGGAATCCACCCAGACGTCTACGTTAAGTGGTAATACCGCGAGCAGTGGCAGTGGGAATAACGGAGGAGCCAATAGCGGTGTTGGCAGCGGAATCGGCGGTAACGTCGCCACTACGCCAGTGAAGACGGAAGAAGGCGGCAAGAACGGATGTCCTACTAGCAACAACGGCAGTGGTAGTAATATTGACAATGTGACGAAAACCAATAGCGCCACCGCTGTCGAGACTCAAAACAGTAGTGTTGTGTCTATGGAGTCCGGCAGACTGAGAAACTTGTTAACCAAAGGCCCGAGCGCCAGTGAAGACAGTCAAGAAAATGCGAATAATGATTCGGACAATCCGAACGATCACAGGATTCTTAAGATTCTGTTGAATCAACAGGACGAAGACGACTACCATACGGAGCACAAAGTACGGAGCACGATTCCTAGCAACGTGCCAAAATCAAACATGGAGCATTCCAAGTCGTCACTCGGAAATCATATGCTTCTCAAGGTAATGCATATTTAATATCACATGATCGCTCATTTTAAAGAAGCGATGGATTACAAATTAAAACTATAGGGCTTATTAAAAAACGCAGTTATTTGTCAATTCACGACCCATCTGAATTTTTCTCATCTGAATTTTCATCTTGCAGCTTGGATGCTCAGTAATTTAAGTAAAAGAAAAAATAGTTGTGAAACATTGTTTATTATTCCACTAAAAAAACTTGCATTTGATGCAATCAAATTTTTAATTTTCTATTATTATTATTTTCTGTTAAGTTATTAAACGAGAAGAATGATGACGAAGACGAAGAAACTCGTGCGGGAATGAAGAAAAGAAACGAGCTTTTACAGCAACTTATGAAAGATCAAGACGAAGATAGGAAATTGCAAGAACAACAGGTTCTCTTCAAAAGTTGATTTATTATTAGAGAGTCAAAATATTAAATTCAAAAACTAACTACAAACTTATTTGTTTATAACAGAATCGAGAAGATTCCTCCTCTCATCGAAGAGATGAGTCTTCTCTCTTGCGGAGTCTCGGATTTGGAAACACGACACCATCTCCGTCGGATCATACTGGTAGTACGCAGGTAGGCCAAAAGAGACCGGGAGAAGATGACAGTATGACCGTAGCCGTAAAGCGACCTGTGGATGGCTCGCATCAAGTATCTTCCTCGGGTTCTTCGAATTCTTCGAGTAAACTATGGGAGAAGAATAAGATGTTGGCTTCTCTGCTAGCGAAAGAACCGCAGCCAACAACTATACCAATCATTAACAAAACCGTGATAGACAGTATGCCACAGGTAAAATTTTATAGTTTCCGATAATATTGCGATTACAATATCAAGTATATGATTGCTTACTTGATATATCTATTCATTAATATATCTATGAACATTTATTATGAAAAAAGGCAACGCCGCCAAATCTGCTGCAACAAAAAAATCAACAACAATCGCAACAACAACAGCAGCAGCCACAGAAACAACAGCAGCCGCAGAAGCAGCAGCAGCAGCAGCAACAGCAGCAGCAGCAACAGCAGCAGCAGTCTTGGACTGGTGGCAGTATGCAAGTTGGCAGTAATAACGCGATTACGACAACTGCAATTGGGACGTCGGCACGTCCTCTCCAAAGCCAATCGAGACAACTACCTCGTCAAGCAACCAATACCTACCTCAGTCATATGCTAAGTCAGGTATATAAGTACTTTATATATTTTAATTTAATAAAAATATTGACTCCTCTAGAAACTAACTGAAAATAATTAAAGTTGGTAAATAGAAATACTTATCTAAATTTGTTTTAACTGTAGCAACAACAGAGGCCCCAAATGGGATTAATTGACTCCGAGTTTGCGAGTAGTGGAGAATATCATCAGACGAGTACCGATCCAAACTGGAATCAGTCAGTAGACCCAGATCTCTCAGAAATACTAGATCAAGTTATAGAAATTGTTCCGGAGGAAGCTATAGCGGGTAATTATCTTATTTATTACTAGCATGTGTAAATGCTTTAGTCATCTTTTTTTCAGAGAACTTAATGCAATTAATTATATGTAATGAAGAAGATAATTTATATTATTAAAGAAATTGTAGCATCTGTTGCAGCATCTCTTCTAGATACCATTGAAGCACCGGAGAACAACGTCATGTATCAACAGCTGGCAATTGACAGAATTCAGAAGTCGTTGATGTCATGCGAGTCTGCCGTGAATTCGACGTCTTCCACCATAACCATGCCTGCCACGCCTCCAGCTTATTCTACCGCAGTAAGTTGTCATCTTCTTATTTCAAATTTTTCTCAGTTTATAGCGTTATGTCGCAACGGCTAAAATTACGAAAACGCTGAATTGCATTTTAGTTGGTAACTGCGCCTGTGACGCCCGTTACTAGTCACAGTTATCAACCACCTCCAATGTATCAACAACCTAGAATGAGGTTTAACACTCAGCCGGGAGTTAGACAAACCGCTCAGTTTACACAACAGCAGTTACAGTTGCAACGTTCTAAGCTTTTACAACAACAACAGCAGCAGCAGCAGCAGCAGCAACTGAAGCAACGTTTGTTGCAACAACAACAGCAGCAGCAGCTGCTTATACCGTCAAATGCAACTGCTCCGGATCAAATCAGCAGCGGTATTCATAACATCGATAATCTTTTGAACAATACCGTTGCGCCACCAAATGTGACATTGCAGGTACATACGCGGTTTGTTTGTCTACTTGTTATAAGAGAAAAATATCGGTGACACACATAATCTAGTAGGATTTTGAGAAAAGTGTTATTTTTGTAACATATGTTTTAGATGTCATATATTATTTTATTTTCTATCACTTAAAATTTACTTAATTTATTAAAATAACCAGTGCAAAAATATGCGTTTTATTTTTATTCAGCGATCGAGTGTCCCAGATTCACAAGTCTCTCCAGGTTATGGGGGATCCGTCCAAATGGCTACTGGTCATCGACTCGGTCACTCGTATTCCCATCCGTCAACGATGCCGCAACAGTAAGTAATTCGGAGTTTGGTTTTCGTTTGCACCCCCCCAATCATACAGAAAATCAAGATTCTTGTCTTTTTCTTTGTTTCATAGTTCTATTGTGAATAATAACTTCAACAGTGGTCAACAAGTGTCGGCCGCGGCGAGACTTTCGCCACATTCTCCGGCCGGTATATTGTCGTTCTCTCATCCACAACCATTATCGCCACGAGTGACGCAAGTAAGTGGTGATAAGGTTTCTTTCGTGAGGTGTTTCGTGAGGTGTTAATGAACAACAACTAAAAGCTTGAAATAATCAGTCGTACGAACATTACGTTTGTAACTTACAGCTTACATTTTCACTTTTTTTATATTTTTTTTTGTACTGCAAATGTTGATTTCTTCGAGTTTTATACGTTTGAACGATATATGCGCTAGGGCAATTACGGCAACACACCGAGATTATACAACATGAATCAGGTGAGGCCGCAGCAGCAGGTCACGGCGCAACAACAGTTGCAGCAGCAACAGCAGCAAAGATCGATGCCATCGCCAGGGACACCAGCCTCTGCGCGGCAATCTCCTTTTCCTGCCGAAGCGTTTCCTCCACCCACGTCACCCACGGCCAGTCAATTTCCACCGGGTCCCAATACAGGTGCCCCGAATCCGTCAACCCAGTATCGGTTGCAACGAACAACATCCACGCCTTCCGCCACGACTCAATTGCCAGGTATGTATAATTTCTTATGCCAACAAATCTCCCCAGCAGTCGTTAAGATTAGAAGATAAAATTAGAAGATAAAATTAACTCTCTCCCCCTCTCTTCCGACGGACTCTGGACTTTGTATCTTGCTGTCGAAGCAATCGTCGTTCTGTGGTTAATGAAGTTAGAAACCAAAAGTGGTTGTATGGAGAAAACTGTGATATCCAAGATTTGTTACAAAATTACAACAAATATGAGGTTTCATATTACACAGCGTGCGAGATAATAATGTACAATGTACATCTACTTATAAGAATTAGAAATCTACTTATAAGAATATTAGAAAAGTCGTTTTACCGTCAACGCCTATTTATGTTTATTAATTAATTGATTTTAATTAATGTAATAAAAAAAAGAATGAGACATCAAGAGAATTTTTATTACACGCTTTTTCTTAGTTGTTACCTTTTTATAGAAAGTATTAAATTTTGATATCGGTAAATCGACTTCTCTTAGTATACTATAATGTGATATAAGTTATTTATTTGTTACAAGCGGTTCTTATATCTTTAACGCGATGTAAAACCGAACTTCTTCGCTCTTAGATTGTAAGATATTTAAATTAGTATTAGAAATATTGTATATATTAGTTTTAAAGTAAATCTCGATGAAGAAATGCGAAGAATTTTGCGTGTACGCGGGTAAGTTTTATGTCAGTAAGTATATTTACAAACTAAGATTAACTTTAATCTATTAAATAGTGGAAGCCATGTGCATAGATTAGTCCGGTATGCGCATAAATAGTACTTTTTGTGCCTGTATCTCTCGGTGTTTTCATGTAAATAGAGTTACGTGATATTGTTGTGTCATATTGAATTTTTTTATAGAAGAAGCAAGTACCGTAACTCAACTATTCTGAGTAATTGCGGCAGGTTTCAGCATAAAGTTTATGAGTTTTAGTTTTTCAATAATTTATGATTGGAACAGTGTGTTACATTAGAAGTAATTGAAGTGCTTACTTATCTCTTATGATATACTCTTCTCTCTCATCTATTATATCTAAACCTGAATGTTTTCTTTGTCTTTTGATTAATATCCAATCATAAACAAAAAACTATCTGTGTAATACTTGCAATCAGTCAAAGAGGCACGAGAGTTATATTTATATAGCGTGCGATTACATTTGCTTTTAGCTTCGAGCCGAACAGAACCGAGTTTTTCGAGTAATATGCTCTAGCTGGTTATTTACTTTACTTTATTCAATGTATAGATATTTCAATCTTCCATCTTTTTCTCTTTCTCTTTCTCTTCCTCTCGGTATTATGTGCGTGGCTATTTGACACTAAGCGCTGGCATGGTATATAAGAGCGAAATAGCAAAAGGGCAACCGGATATACGATTGATGTTGCAGGTGGAATCGGCTCGCCTAGGCATTACGGAGGAGTGAGTAAGGATCCTCTTCTATCACCTAGTCATTCACACTCGGCTTGCCCGGCGACACCTACACACAACCAACAACACAATTGTGCCACCAACACCCAACACTTTTCCAGTCAACAACATACATCTATGCTATATCAACAACACACTAACGCCAACACTATCAACACGGCAGACATGCAGAACAGTCAGTTCTGTTACGATCGAACATCAGTCCCGCTCTATCCGTCTGGCGGGGAGGCTCAGGATGCGAGGTCACTGCCTCCTGGTAATCCTGTCAATCACCAAATAGGTGGTAAGTCATATGACTTCTTAATGTCATGTGACATAATATCATTATCACCACCATCACCATCACAAGTTAATCGTTTAGAACAAGCATTACAACGTCGTATAAATAATAAAAATCTTATACAACACTACCTCATTACGATATTACAGTGCGGAATTGAAACGGTTAAAGTAGAGGCCAATCAAATAATTTGTTTTCAAAGAAATAAATGCATATATCTGCCGTTCTACGAACAAAAAGAAAGTTGTCTTTGCGAGTCGTGCAATTTGTAAGACAACTTTTACATTTTTGTTTCTTAACAAGAAACACTGTTTTTGCCTAACCAAAGTAGTAACTTTTATAGTGAAGACTATTCTAGTCTTGTCTAGCCGCTATAATGGCTTCTCGAACTGTGAAGATTAAGAGTATGTGATAAAACGATCTCTTTCTATTCGGAAACAGTCAGACAAATAAAAGAATGAGCGAGACAGAGCGAAAGAATAGATAGCTCGCCTTGAAATTGCTAAAAAAAAAAAAAAAAAAAAAAAAAAAAAAAAAAAAAAAAAAAAAAACGAGGTAGTACTGTATTATAATTTATTACAACTTATAATACATCTTTTTTATAATATACTTCTTCGAACACCTAATTTAACGTTACTAGCAACACTACTGTTAGCACAAGAATCTGCAGCAACACGAAGCAACAACAAGAGCGGGTGTGCAACGCATGAATATAACTAATTGTGCATAAAACCTGTTCTTTTTTATCTTCTCTCTATTTCTTCTTCTTCTTCTCTTTTACTCGTCTTTTCTTTTATGAAATCTGCAAACAAACATGTATGAAAAGAAATTGTAATCAAACGAGCAAAGACGAAAGTATGACGTCAAACAAAATAGATTTTTAAAGACAATTCTTAAAAATACTTAATAAAACCTAATATAATTTTAAGATTTAATATTACTTTTTTTTTAATAATAATATTTCTTTTATGTAGTTTATAAGCTTTTATCTTTTGAGATGCTTATTTCCTTTTTTTTTATCTTTTATTATATTTTATAGTAAAATGTCTATGTAAAATGTAAAAATAAATCTGATTTTTCGATGATTTAAATAGAAAAAACGAGAAAAAGAAAAGATTAAAAAGTAAATCAGCAAATCACTATAAACTCACAGAAGTACAGAAAAAAATTAATAATATGTGTGTTAAGTTAAACCAAGTGAGACTAGTGAATAGTGTTGTAATGTAGATCTTAAAGATATTGAATATATGTGCCATTATATATCATAAATATTTATGCTTTTTTTTTTTTAATGCTAGTTTCTAGTTTGTGTAAGCATAGTGATACGTGTGCTCAATGTTGCATGACGCTTTTTAGTCATTTTAAATACGCTAAATATCATTGCTGTGATGCTAAATATCTCTTAAAAGCATTTGTGTATACATCTTTGATATTTCATGTTGTGTAGTAAAATAATTTATAAAATACATTGTAACTTATAGTATACACATATCATTATCACCAAACTCATTACATCAATTGCGCTACTTACACATTAATTAGAAATATGAAAAGCATCGTTTATACTAATTTACAAAGCGGTTGTTTAAATGAAATTTTTATTAATAATCTTGTTCAATATTTTAACAAAAACATCTTGGTTTTTTTTTAATTCTTGGTTTTATTTTTAAAATTATTCTGAATAATATAAAGAAAGGAAATGAAAGAAGTAACAAGTTGCTTTCAGTATGAAGATATTATAACACATAAATATATATATATATATATATATATATATTGACTCGCAACTGCCTTGTAAATTTTATTAATTAATCTGACTGTACATTTCTGGTTCTCACGCGGTGTTAATTCTCCTTTATCATCATTTTTTCCTACTATAATTTATCTTTGTGACTATCAGACTTGTACTATATTTTGTACGTGAATTTTATTTTGGTTGTGTTACTTGTTCTATCAGCTTAATTTCTATTTTATTGTGTATATTTACTTCTAATACGATTGTTAGAAAGATTTTTTTCTGTGATCGATCTTATGGTTTTGACTCTGCGAATGGAAAATGAGCGATACTTTTTTGTTTTGTCAAACGAGGTCCATCTTCTGCCCGCAAAGATTTTTGTGTTTGTTATTTAAATTTTGTAATAATGTATTGCTCAAAGACTTTTCTTGTCATATCAGTTACATTTGACTATTTTGCTTTTATTATTTCTCATTAGTTTTGATTATTTCATATGTTTTACATAAATCAATGTAAAACAAACAAAAAATTATGTAAAAAAATTTTATATAATTATGTTATACCATATTTTTATATTTTTACAAATATATTTTTATAACATTTAAAAATGTTGTAAAATATTATATTTTTATTTTGAAAATGTGCGATAAAGTTTTAAATCGATAAGATTATCGTGATAAGAGTTGTCTAATTAGATGCTCGCGAGCTATTACTTTGCTCTTTAATCTCATTTAGTTAATTTTGTTTTGTGTACTTATTGTTCGATCGTTTGCTCGCGTAACTTCACAAATTAGACAGCTCGTGATAAACAAAATAGCATTATAAGTAATTTAAGAAGAATTCCAATATCAGTATATTTTTGTCTTGTTTGAATGATCACCCGAAAACTATTCACAATATGTGATTACAAAATTGAACGTTATAGTATGAGAGTATTGCGCTTGTTTCGTTACAAATTGCGTAACGATATCGTATACGTTAGAATATTTTTTTAGTAGTTTAAATAATAAATATTTTTTATACAAAATTTTGTTATTACAAAGTTGCAGTTGTGTATAAAAGACGATTGATATATAGTATATTGGAAAACCTTTTCATTTTTCTTGATTGAATAAAATTATCTCAAAAAGTCTTATGAATATACATTTGCAACGTGTGATATAACCTGATAAAAAAACATGCTGCTTTATTAGATTTCTTTAAGCAGTTTTGTTACGCAGCGTGATTTTTTTTCTGTCAGTATGTCTCAGTGCACTGAATTATCAAATAGAAACACTTTAACGTTGCAAATGTAGTCAATTTTTTTTTTTTTTTGCACATGACCATGAACAAGTTACCTTTACCTAAATATCTAAGCATTGCGAAAACGGGAGGACAAATTTCACGGTGCGTTGATATAAATATATTTATCGTGTATATAAATATATTTGTCGATGATCGCGTGAGAAACATAAAAACAAATTTTTTGCACGAAGAGATTTGTCCTTTCACCTCGTAATTCTGAATCTAGCAGTAAAAGATTCGACTGCAACGTAATTCAATTGTAGTGGATAAGTGGCCTGCATTAGAAAATCAATGATGATGTCGAAGATATTACAGTAATTTCAGAATTACGAGAAATATATATATATATATAATATATATATATATATATATATGTATATATGCGTGTATTTTTTCACATCTTTCTGTTTGTGGAAAGCGCTAAACTTGAGAAATGTGATGTCGTGGGAGATTTATTTCACATCGCAATCATTTCCTCATCATCACATTCTGTGTTCATCTGTGTAATATAACATTTTGATGTAAAAAAAAAAAAAAAAAGAAACAAAAAAAAACAAAAAAAATCGAGCACCGCTTATATTTCTACGTGCTGTGGAAACATTTTACTAACAACGATGCCTCTTTATGTACAGTGCATTGAGCTTCCGTGATTAATATGTTTATTAATTTGTGCATTTTTCTGTCTACATCGATTTTTCATTATCGTAATCAAATTATACGCATCTCGTAAAAGAATGAAAATTTTTGTGAGAACGTTCTTCTTTTTAATATACTTATATAAATCGCGTGTGTCACATAAGTTTTCACTCACAACTGTGCAGATATATAATATCAGAGACAGAATACTGTATTAATTAGAAAAATCGAATTTTACAAGAAAAACGCAATATTTTTATATCTTAAAATTTTATATATTAAAAACTTTTATATTTTCATAGTCTTTTTTATTTAAATCAAAAGTAAATATATAAAATAGCAGAACTATTGCGTTTTACAAGTGCAGTATTCTGTGCGGTGACTAGGGATGAGCATTGAATGACACGTGTCTGTGTTACATTTCACAATTACTGTTGGTACACTGATTCGACAACATTGATTTCCTCGTACTGCCCTCGTACTCAGCGTTGCCCAGCGTACATACCACGGAAACTTACTGCTCATTAATTGTGAGCAGTAGTTGAACGCACAAACATTCTTACGCTTTTGCATTAAGCAATCGAATTCTTCTGTTCTGTATGAACATCGATATGTGTTTCAAAAATTGATAAATATTTGTAACACGTTTCGTGCCAAAGTTTTCAATTGCTTTTTTCATGTAATTTTCTGTTCACGTCACTTTGGATCACCGATGAGCTATGGCTTTGCTACGTAAATACATTTACAATGTGTATAAATGAACTACTAAACTTTCATTGTGTAAGAAAAAAGTACTGTATCATAGGAGTCGCGTACGACATGCAGCGTGTTAACAGTTTTTACTCATCCTTGATTCTGGAATAAACGGACAAAATAAAATTCGACAGTTTCATGCAATTCTCGATTAGAGCACTCCGGCGCATTATGTAGTGTGGGTGTTTTTTTTGGACACACCGGCTCAAGAATTGTGTTGAAACAATAAAATATGATTCAAAACAATTCTAGCGAGAACGAGTGTTAAATGAGAGACACTCTGCTAATTAAAATACAAGATTAGACAGAATAACGCACAGAGAAAACGAACACGGAGAAGTGCGATATGCACAAGAGTAATGTGACTCGTCACAATATCTTGTTTATTATTGATCTTCTTGTTATAGGCAATGCCACGTCGGAATTTGTGCGGCAAGAATTGAGGCGGGCGATTGTTGGCGCGCGAACGCAACAGCAGCAGCAACAACAACAACAGAGAGTTCCCAACAACTTGCAGAACAATCTTTCTGGTCAAGTTTCTCAGGACGATCTCGAAGCACTTGGTCTGACGTTCGAGATGTCTTCTGCAGGTAACATCACCCAAATACCGCAGAACATCCTTTTGTGCTGTGTTTCGAAATTTGAAACCATCCGGAAACTCTATAAACTATCCGCATAGAGAAGCTCACTTGAGAAAAGTTGTCAGCTACGAATAAGCTCACATAGCATATGTATCTGGAGATTTAAAGAAAAAGCGTGTTTTCACATAGCTAATTTTTTTTCTTTATACAAAGTTAGGCACACAATCAGATATTTGTTTCCTTAAAATTTAGAATTCTCTTTAGTATGCTTTACTTGGCATACATTTCTTCTTGAAATCTATTCAGTCAAATTTCAATTGTGCAAAATCCCAAAGATATAATTCTGAATATTGATTACCAATTATTTCATAGATAAAGACATTGCATAAAGTAAATACTGTGAAAAAGTATTACAAACGCAATTTTTATAATTTCTCCTTTGTAGTTCACGCACATTTTCTATAGATTCTCGTTGTCGCACGTATTACTAATTATATTTAGCAAAATATCGCATCTTATCAGATCCCTGTGTTTCTTTATACAGTTTCTAAAAAAATTCATTCTTTTACTCATTTTTTTCTTATTATTAAAACATATGAATTTGGTCATATCACACTTGTTGCCTTAAATTTGAGTAAAAATTTGACGCGATTATTGCAAGTATTTTACAAAGAAGAAAGTATTCGCGCGAATCTTAAAAATAAAGAACGAAAAGCGAACGTGTCGAAATCCTAGAGAGATCGATTATAATCAATCGGTCTCCCGCGTTTTTGCAAGCTTTCACGAGAGTGTTCTCAAGAATCTAGAATCGAAAAACGTCAACATACAGGCTGAAGCATGCGCGTTCGCGATTACTATGCGCGATCTCTTCTTGTATAAGAAAAGGCATAATGTTTTTTTCTACAAAGACTGTGGTAACACCTACTGTTACGATGTCCCAACTAGGTGAGGCTGTGGTTAACGATGGCCCCGCCAAGAGCTGGGCCATTGGGAGCGCCGGAAGTGCCCCCTCATCCTCCAGGGTAAGAACCCCATTCCGACAATATAATTACTTTTACGTACTTTTTTGATTTTGTTATGCTATGTCTTCCCTCTATACGCTTGGCTTCAGAACTTGACTGTGCACGAAATATGTTTAACGATCTCTCTCTCTACTTGCGCACTGAGCGTAAAACTTGTAGAGATTTATTTATCTTTTATTTTATTTACTTTATTCTTTTTATTTTTAAAGTGCTCTCTCTCTCTTTCTCTCTCTCTCTCTCTCTCTCTCTCTCTCTCTTTCTCTCTACATGTGCATGCAAAATCGTCGCAATTGGCGATTATATATATTTCTCGTCATCATCGCATTGTGATGATATTTTCTCGGATGTTCCGCAATGTTCGTACATATTCGTAGTAGGAAATATATTCTCTTTTTTATATGTGGCAAATTAGAATATTTACTACAAAATTTTCTTAAAAAGAATTTAACAACAAAACAAACTCCCAAATTTCTAAACGGTTTTGTAGTTCTGGAATTTATTCTACTTTATTCTCTCCATCTTTTTTTGTTCCTTTGCAATTGTATTTCTCTTATGTCATATTAGAATTTTCAGAATTTTTCTCAATAAGAAAACAAAGGAACTTGGTTTTTTTTACAAGTTTGCAAGTGAATCTTTTTTTGTTAACTATACGATTTTTGCATTAATGATATATCTTACACATTTAAGTTTTACACTCAGTGTTTTGCACCAATAAGAAAACTGTTGTTTTGTTTTTTTACATGTAGCTATATCTTAAAAAAGCTGATTTTTTTATCACGCCAAGTAGACTTTCTTTGGAAATGGATCTTATCGATGCTATCATAGGGTCTCCATTGTCTGCATAACGTCTAACCGCGTTTCACAAATTGCATTACATTTTGTGCAAGAACTACATGTACTTACTCGTGGGCTAGATTAAACTGTAACTTTTCATTTTCATTTCGTTCTCACACAAGGCGTAATACTTGGGCTAATACAAACTGATGTGACAATTATAATTCGGTCTAACACGGTTTGTATTTTTTTTTTCCTCATTTTTTCGGATATATTTGAAAGATATTCAGTTATACACACTTGTTTCCGGATACGAGCGTACTCGTGAATCGGTGCCAGAGCAAAGCGTTTTCTTAGCGTATCTACACAGGGTGATGGTGTCGTATATAAGCTTCAGCTCATTCGGAAGTAATCGTACTACCATTTTGTATTGTATAACGTATGTCTAGTATCGTAATGCTTTTTCACAGTAAGCCAACCTAGATATCTTCGCGTAGATCTTATTTTTTTTTTTTTTTTTTTTTTTTTTTTTTAAAAAGCTAGTGCTACAGAGAGAAAGGTGTAACGTTAGAGAGTGAGTTTCAAGTTACACGACTCCACAGATGTGTAACCGAATTGAAAACACTCATAATTGGCAATTAATTCTGTTGAAAGGAAACTGCTATAGTAGCGACCATTGTTGCATTGAGATATTGGATGTGTAGTTGCTATGTGGCTTCAATATGAATCTGTTTTTTCAGTTTGTATAAGGGTGAAACAGATACTGAGATTCACGCATCCGAATACTGAGGACTTTTAAGTATTCTGATGCACGGATCTTTACAATTTTTGCAAAAGAAAATAATTATAGAATTATATATAAGCAAATGTTAAACAAATAAGGCATTATCATAAAGCTGCGGTATTGATTCTGATATTTTTAGACTATTTTAAATTAATTTATATTTCAGTTTATACATATATATATATATATATATATATATAAATGACAGTAGAAACGCAACAGATTATTTATTTATCAGATCGATTTCAAACCGATTGACGAAGAAAACTGTCTTTTATTCTTTGGATTTGCAGATTCTTTGCTTTAGAAATTGTCGGATTTGTCGATTTTGAATTTCATAAATTTCAGAAAAGATTCATATCTTGTATCAAAAATTTTTGATCGACATGTTTGCGAATGTTACATTGCTCGGTAATTTCCGCAATCGGTTTTGAAGTTCGCGCTGCGTCCAGCGTAACAGCAGCTCTAACAAAGTCCTTTTGATTTTGATTTCAGACTACTATGGAGGAAGTAGCACGAGGTGATCCGAAGTCGTCGTTGCTGCAGAAGCTACTGTCCGAGTGACTGCAGGCCACTATCCCGTTGCGCAGTGAAGGGTTACATGTAATATAGATTTGAGCGTACGGAGAGAGCGAAACACGGAGATATAGGACGTAAAAGAAAAACAATGAGCGAAAGAGAGAATGTGTAAGTACGTGAGAGAAAAAGAGTTATAAAATACATATATACATTCTTATACGTAATGGATACTATTGTATTATATATAATGCCACACACGGGAGTCAGTATTCATATACGTATCACCAAATACAATGCAAAAACTAGCGCGCGGTGCTCTCTAGAATGCGTTTTGTTCTATGTTCAATCGAGAAGCGAGAACGAGCAAGCACTTTTTACATTTGACAAATATATTCAACACAAAAGTAGAATAAAAATGTATTTATGTTAATATTAATGTTTTAAATAAATAAATTCAGCAGAAACAATAAGTATAACTCTACTTATGTAAACTTATTATCTTTTTTTTTGTTTTTTTTGTTTTTTTTGTTTTTTTTTTTTGTTTTGACAAATGGACTCCGGCCAATCTTTAAAAAGAGTCTTTTCTCGTCATGCTCGTTCTAGCTTTGCACGACTGAATGTCGTAGTATATATATCTATATATTGGTATGTAGGGTGCGGCAGGAATAAAATTTAAAAAGTTTACATTCTTCCATTCAATAAAGCAAAGTAAATAAAGTTAATGGTATAAGATTATTAATAAAATTGTGTGAATATGAGAGTTTTAACAATTTTATTAAATAAAATTTACTGTTTTAAAATATGTTAGTAATTGTTATAAAAATTATACATGATATATAATTGGCGCAAGGCTATTTAGAGATCACTTAAGTACAACATAAAAAGTAAATGTCATATCAAGTTTTCAATTTCAAAATCGACTTTCTCAAAATAATCTTCACATAAAACAATTTTATTCTACATTCTCGATTTATTTTTTTGCACAAAGAATCACATATTTTCGGGATGTACCATTTGTCCTCTCGCATCCTATATACATCGACGATCGGAGACATGTACCGATGATAAGCCCACATCCACGTTTTATCTGTCGATTAAATCTGTGTGTATGTATATGTATATGTGCGCATTGTTACGTGTGGTATGTCGCGTTCTCCGTCAATATTTGGTATCAACAAGAGTGGGAACATAAGAGAAAGGGAAACTATTATGTAGGTACCTCAAAACAAAAAAGGTATACTTTACTATATACCAGTGGCTGTTGAAGATAGACAACTATTTATAGGATTTAATTATTATAGATAACTATTTCTAGGATTTAATTATTGTACACAAATTGGAAAGAAAAGAAAATAGAGCACTCTATATTCACACATATTCTCCTTAATTTACCATCAATTTTTGACTCTATTACATTTATAAATAATATATTTGTGATTGTATAAGAATCTTCACCAAAATATGACAAAGAATACTTGTTGTTGTTAATATGATTATATAACTATTATTAATATTGTAATAACGATTATTTTATTTTATTTTATTTTATTAATAATATTATTATTATATTATTATTATTATTATCACAACACATTATTATTATCGACACACTATTACCAATATTCTTGTTGCAATTACGATATTATTAATATGATATACTAAGGATAATTATTATATATATATATAAAATATATATATATATATATATTATTTTATTATTATATATATATTAATATTGATATATATTATTGAACACTTGGAATATATGCATATTTCTATTCAATATAGTAAGAGAGTACCTTTATATATATAAATATAAAAATATAAATATATAAATATATTGTATAAATGTATATGTATATATATGTATAGTGGGTTTATGTACGCGTTATATATAAATAATAGAAGCGGACATTATTTATGTATAATCGATATATAAATTGACGCGTATATTTATATATCTATACATGCGAGATATGAAAGAGAGAAAGAAAAAAAAGGAAATCGATCTTCTATTTTGCATAGCTCGGTAATGATTCTCTTTTGGGTCTTAGATGCACACTAAATTACTTCTAAATGACATCTGTTGTTATATAAAATGAGAAAAGAAGAAATCTTCTAATTATCCTTACACGCGTATATGCGCACACGACGCTCCCGTGTGCGTACGCGCGTGCGCGCGCGCGCGTGTGCGTATATACGCGCGTATACATACATATGAAAGAAATCTCACGCAAGTGTCTTATTTTTCCAGGAAGCTTACCACTTATTAAAAAGTTGGAAGAAATCGCTACTAGGTTTTTGAACGCGTGTGTGATGACGAATTTCGGTGTATGTGAATGAGAATAATGTCTGGAACATTTTTCTTTTTCATAGATACTTTTATCTTCTGCTGCGTGGAATAACGGATATATTATATATGTATTAGCGAACGTTTCTCTTTTCCATTTCGGTTTTTAGTGATTCTCAAATGTGATTTCGACGGACGCGTACGTGTGGCAATTTTAGAATTATTCGGCGTGTATTATATCTGTTTTCGTTTTATATTGTTATGCGTCCGTCTTTGCGTACTATTATTTAAAATTTCGGCAGTCTTTTATCGAAGGGAAAAGGGATTCGTGGCCGTGAGTTTCAAATTATTTATGAAAATTAGCACGTATTATATTGCTTAGTGTATTTTGGCACCGCCAAAGTGTAAACGACAAAAGTGAAATTTTATTTTGTTGCCTCTTGTTATTGCATTTCGTGTTGCTTTTTAATATTTTATTAAAAAAAAAAAAAAAAAAAAACAAAAATAACGTTAGAGAACGATAAGCTTGACGGTGATGGTAATGATAAGAAAGAACGATAATGAGAATGATAATGACGTGGATGACACTGTGATGACATTATTACTTGGCCTGCTTGTCCCCTGTTGCTTTTTCTTCCAATCGAAAAAAAAGAAAACAGTTACGAAGTTGTAATCTCCGTAAAAAAACACATCCGTGAGGTACTCTGAATATGTACACGTACATACATAGGCATGTACTCGCCTGTGAATGCGGATACGTATATTACGCGTACGAGAAAGATAGAGATAGAAAGGATGAGAGTAAGTGTGTCTCTATGTGTGTTTTTGTGCGTGTATGTGCGTGTATGTGCGTATGCGAGAGTATGAAAAAACAAAGAGAAAGAGAAATTAAAATACGCACGTACATGTTGTGTATGTCCGCCGCGCGTGTGCGTGCCAGTGTGTGAAAACGGAATGTTGTCGTGTATTATGCGCGTAAAGTATGTGTGCTAGTGCGTGTGGACACGTGCGCTGTCGTAGGCACGCTCGTACGCGGGTGTGCGTAGCAAATTACGTCATATAGATAGATCATATGTGCTTTCTCTAATGATGAATAATTTTATAAATATAAATATAATACCGATCTCTTACCGTGTACGTTTATTTCTACGTACGATAAGCTTGTATGTGAACTTCGCGTGTCCTGGAAGGCTCGTTCGCCTTTTATTAAACTGTCAAATAATTTCACAACGTTTCTTGCTTCTTTCAGTTGGTTGTGTTACACGCGCGAACATCGATAATATTCCCAATATCCTCTTCCCTTCTTTTTTTTTGATTATTCTCATTTTAAATTACTTTTATATTTGCTTCCGTGCAAAACTTCGTAGTTTTAGAAAGTAATGTAATCTGAAAAACTATGCACATAAGATTCATATTTGGAAAAAAAAGAAAGAGACAAAGAAACAGTGTAATTAAAATTTACTTCATCTTCCGGATATACAAAAATATTATACATTTCTTCTATATTTTTTATTTTGCTAATAACGATGAGAAGTAAAAGAACTTGTCGAGAACACAAGTTTCACAATTTTTATTTTTGCATTGCAAGATAATTCCTGTAAGATGAAGCTGTAGATATCTGAAACAATCTCGATTAGCTTATACAAAAGGAGTTTTTATTTAAATGCGATACATAAAGATATAGTTACGATAGCGATACAACATACATATAAAGTTAATTTAATTATCATAGTTAAATCTCTCGTAAGTCGCGCGTTGGCAGATGCAACGTCAATGGCAGTTTTGTAATAGCCGGACGCGACCGGTTTTTTTTCTATTTGGCATAAGGCAGTTATATACGGCTTTACGACAGCCGGCAGCGCTTTTTATCAGAAGCGCAGGAAGAGACGGAGATGAGACCGGATCCGAAGGCATAGATCCTACACACAAGACGAGAACCGACAAACTTACAGGAGCGATAGAAGAGTCTGCGATAAGAATTTTCAGATAAACAACTCGGATCATCAGCAAGCAACATTTTAAAATATAAACGTTTCTACTTATTTTTTGTCTGTACTGCACTTTTGTCTGTCGTTGCAGTTTTTACTAAAAACGCTATTTTTATTGCATTTTTTATCTATCATATACTTTAATAATTCCTTATTTTTAGCGTAAAAAAACGTTTATTTTGACATAGTTTCTTCCGCAAACAACAGACCCGAAAGATATCCGAAGAACGTCTCTTCTCATAACATCTTCCAGACCTGTGTGTAGTCTGGATTATTTCAAACTCTCTTCTTGCCGCGATTACTGAATGTTTATCTACGTTATCCGTTTTCTAGCGATTCGGTGTAGGATCGACGGAGCGGAACATTTGGTCGATATAACTTAACTACATAGTAAAAAAAAAAAAAAAGAACAGTTTCTGACTTTTTTATATACATAGGCTCGTTACGTTCTCGCACGTCACTGATCCCGCTGATCTCGATGTGTGTGTTCGTGCAGCCCGTTCGTCATCCCTACAGATTATTGTTAGGCGTCTCGGTTGTTCGTTCGACATGCCTGCCGCGTGTGTGACCTCTTCTACGATAGTGAGAAGATACACGTCTGTGATCACTCGGCCACCTTCTTTGGTTAGGAGGTTGCGTTCTGTATTCGTACGGATAGCGCGGTGGATAGATGTTATTAGAAGCTCGTTCGTTGTTCGATGTGAATGGTTTCAGATTTACAGTTCGATTCGATTCGTCGATGACACGTCGGCGGAGACACACGGTACACCGGCTCACTCGAGACGTATGATCGATCTTCAGCGTCTGCTGAATCGGTTTGCGGAACATCTCGTTGTTCTCAATGGTCGCCAGCCAGTACGACGTCGCTGTGGCGAAGTAATTACATGTACCGAGACCGCGGCATTCGATAAACGGCCTGACGCGGAATTCTTCCAAGCAAGACCCAGGCGAGACCAGAGATTGACCGCCACCGTCGGCGCCAGCGTCTCTATGCTGAAATCAAGATGTTATTTTTAAAAATGATTCAAATAAAAAAATCGATTAATTTTATATTATCAGTATTGAGACTTAAACTGTCCGATGGTCCATTATTTTAAGTAAATTCAATCTCACCATAAGGAAACTGTAGCCGACCCAGATTTCGTCCCAGCCACCAGGACACTGAGGTATCGTCATTGATTGACTGTGAACGGCTATTACTCTGGTAGGCGCTTCGCACACGGAACATCTCGATATGTATCTACCCACTTCCGGAGCTGGTATCGGAGTCATCATCATTGGCATGGGCTCTGTTGTACTGAGCCAATAACTGTAGTCGTTGCGATTGGCGTAATCGCACACGTTGTTCAAGTTGCAGAACAAGAAGGGCATTGTAGAGAACTTCCTGACGCAGCTGCCGGCAGCGCCTGATTAACGTAAAATCACATTCGATGAGTCTGTCTTTGTCTTTAATTACATTTCATAATTACTTTATTTTTAATTACATTTCATAATCTTTAATGTTGATTTTTTAATTTTTATATAAGCATTTAGAAGTAATATAAAAAGCGTCTATAATTTTATAAAACATTCATTATTTTAAATCTTACCAAGATCCTGCGCGTAAGCTCGTCCATTGCCCATTATGTGTAACAAAGAGAATCCTTCCCAAATCTTTACGGTGTTTTTCGGACAGACTGGTATCATTTCAGACTGCGAGTGACGAGCAAAGTAGAAACCTCTGTTTCTTGGACCGATTCCATTTGCCGCAGGTATACCAGGTGCGCCGGGGAATCCTAAGAAAGTATTTTCCAATTTAATATAATTAATAAATTTTTATAATTAATATAAATTTTTTATGACAAAAATTACATTAAAAATTAAATAATTATTATTAAACTTTTATTCTAACAAATATTTAGTATAGAATATACCCGGTGGTCCTTGTCGTCCAGTTGATCCAGGCGCTCCTTGATATCCGGGTGGTCCTTCTTTACCTTCTGGTCCCTGCGGTCCAGTAATACCAATCATACCTCTCTCACCTTCTCGTCCAGGTAGGCCATCTTTTCCGGGTTCACCCATTATTCTCTCTAGTCCAGGGAAACCTGTGTCGATATGATATTGTATTTATGCTCACTAAAACATATATATTTTCTCTCTATAAAAAAAAAATAAGACCTGGTAATCCAGGAGCTCCTATGTCACCAGGAAGTCCTTTTCTTGGAAACGGTGGGAATGGATTTATACCGGCATTTCCTTTTGGTCCCTATCAAGAACACAATTATTTATAATGAAATTAGAAAGAATTTATATTTGCTTTTCATCTTGCTTTTTGAACTAACCTGCGGTCCAGGTAAACCAGGTAGTCCAGGAATACCAAGCTCACCAGTCTCTCCTCTTTCTCCCTTCAACCCTGGTTGTCCCATAAAACCAGGTAGACCAGATTCACCTTTCATTCCTTTCAATCCCGGTCGACCATCAAGTCCAGGCCATCCGATTTCGCCGGATTGTCCTTTGGCGTTGATCGCGGATACTCCCGGTTCACCACGATAACCTTTCGGACCTGGTGCTCCGGGGAAACCCTGCAATCCTTCCAAACCTGGTGCGCCCGGAAAGCCAACAAATCCTCTAGGACCTGATTAAAGTAGAACAATGAATAATAATTAATCAAAAAAGATAAAAAAAAGTTGATAGAGATGAAATAATACCTGGCTCTCCTGAAATTCCTTTAGGACCGCGAATACTACGACCTATATCACCAGAGATGCCTTTCGGTCCATTTGGACCATATTCGCCAGGAGCTCCTTTCTGTCCTGGACGTCCTGGAACACTATGCATACCGTCCAAACCAGGGCGACCATGTTCACCGGGTTCAGCGAATTCACCAGGCAAGCCTATGACAAACAAAATCTTTTATTTTATACATGTTTTTATAATTATATACATAATAATAGATTAGATACTTAAATAATATATATTATTATTAGATTTTGACGTATTATTAAATTTACAGATTACAAAGAAATTTTATTTAAATATTTAAGAATCATGTGTTTTATGTCTTTATAAAATTAAATTAAATTAAATATAAATATCTGTTTATGTACCTGGAGCGCCTTGAGGTCCTTGATCACCTGGCAAACCAGGAAAACCAGGTAATCCGAGAAATCCGACAGAACCAGATAAACCTCTGTCTCCAATTTGACCCTATAAAAAAAAAATAAACAGTAATAAATAAATAATCTTTTCTAAGTCACGTATCAAATATTTTATTTAATAATTTATCTACCTTACGACCAGGTATTCCCATATATCCTTGTTCACCCCGTTCTCCTTTAATACCAGGTAAACCATCGTGTCCGCGATTACCGTAATCACCCTTCGGCGCGTACGCGTAAGATGGTAAACCAGGTTCACCTACGACACCTTTGGGTCCAGGAGGTCCCAAAAGACCTGGTGGTCCTCTTACGCCGGGTTCACCCGGCATTCCTAATGTCAAACATTGAAGAATTAAATGAAGCATGTTTCTTTTTTCTTCTCTTTCTTTCTGAACGTTAATAATGATGTTATATACAAATATTAGTAAAAAGATAGTTGATTTGAATACCTGGTCTGCCCATTAAACCTGGATCACCGTCGATACCGCGTTTTCCTTTTATACCGTCGAATCCGGGCGGGCCAATTCTACCTTTTTCGCCTTTTACACCAAATCTGCCGTGTCTTCCAAGTGTACCCGGTCTTCCCGGAAAACCTTGATTGCCTCGTTCACCTTTTAATCCGTCAGGACCCATATCACCAATTTCTCCCTATTTTACAAACAAAAATATAATATTATATATAACTTAATAATATAACTTAATAAATATAACTTAATAAATTTGCAAATACTTTGTGCGTCTTTTTTGATTAATTATTATTCATTGTTTAAAATGCGTCTACCTTTGATCCTACGGTACCATCGAATCCATCATAGCCATCTTCACCCTTCTGTCCTGGCAGACCGTCAAAACCGTCGGTGGCCAATCCTGGTTCTCCTGGTAAACCTGGTCGTCCGTCGAAACCAGCGAGACCGGGCGGACCAATTTCTCCCATGAAACCAGGTTCACCGATGTCGCCTTGAGGACCGCTGAAGGCATTCTCACCACGAGGTCCTGGTAATCCGTCGATACCCATATCACCCATAATACCTTTAGGTCCAAGTGGTCCTCTCACTCCCGGCACTCCAGGAATTCCAGCATTTCCAAGCTCTCCTTTAGGACCGGGTGCTCCGTCGATACCATCGAAACCCGGCCAACCGCTTGGCCCTGACTCTCCGATTTCGCCAACTTCTCCCTTTTCTCCCGGAGCACCAGGTAGACCTTGTCTTCCGTGCATACCTTGATATCCCTGAGGTCCCATGTCACCATCGTCACCGCGTCGTCCAATAAAACCGATTTCTCCTTTCAAACCCTTCATTCCGTCGAAGCCGGGAGGTCCATCGGGACCTAGATATCAATAAATATTTGTTTTTATTTAAAAATACGAAATAAAAATTAAATTATAAAACATATACACAAGTGTAAAAAAATTATTTTTTTTAAACCTGAAGTTTCATTTAATTTATATTTGTATTCACTTAATTTTATGTAATTTATTATATCTAGTTTGTACTTACCACGAACACCGACATCTCCAATTAATCCGGGCATTCCCGGTTGGCCTGGTATTCCTGGAAAACCTCGATTTCCTTGTATACTATCTCCATGTTGACCTTTAGCTCCCTAAGATTCAAATTTATATTCAATAAAAGTAAATATTCTCACGTAAACGTTACTCTGATGTAATACTCACTTGAAGTCCAGGCAGTCCTTCGTAGCCAGGTGCTCCTTTGGCGCCCTTGCCACCTTTCGGACCATCTTCTCCTGATCGTCCACGCAAACCTTCAGGACCAGGATTTCCGATGTCACCCTTCGGACCGTATCCTCCGCGTTCTCCAATTTCGCCGTAAGTTAAATTAGAGCCTGGATCTCCTCGATCACCTTTATTGCCAATGCGACCCTGCAATAAGATGCGTGCGTTATTTCAGTTGTGCAAAAACTGACTGTAGAAATATATAGATTGTCTATACAATTTGCTCACCGGAAAACCAACTGGCCCTTGCGATCCTGGTGAGCCTGATGTACCTCGAGGTCCTTGATCTCCCGGCATTCCGGGATATCCTTTTAACCCAACAGGACCTTGAATCGAAATACCTGGTGCACCTGGCTCACCTGATAATCCTGTTAGACCTTCGTCGCCAATTTGTCCTTGAAAGCCTTTGAAACCAGGATCGCCTAAAAAAATATCGAAGGAGCTAATTAAGTTTATCTTATCTTTTTAAATAAAATATCAATTCTAACATATAATATTTTTATTCATAATCATAATTTCTTTAAAAAAAAGTTAAAGATAATCTGTAATTAGTATCTTATTTCTTTCTTTATTTTTCTCAATTACATATTTTATAAGCGTTCACGTGTTGTTTTTAATTATATTTAAGAAATTTTTTATTATACGTACCGCGGTCTCCTGGTTCACCTTTGTAACCTTTGTCACCCCTAAGATCTTCGATATACTCTCCGGCATCTCCAGGACTTCCTTTGGCACCCATATTCCCTTGTATTCCTTTCGATCCCGACTCTCCTGGATATCCTGGATCTCCGCGCAAGAAAACAACTGGTATTAAAGCGTCTTCACCTTTTTCGCCGGGAATGCCGTCCCATCCGGGAGTGCCATCCTTGCCCGACAATCCAGGAGCACCATGTTCACCCTATAGATAATTATAATAAGAAAAAGTTTGTAACATACTTAGATTATTATATATATTATATATATTATATATATTATATATATTATATGTATTAGGTGAAGTAAAAAGTTCTGAGCGTTTTCCGCTAGATGTTAAAGCAAAAAAACGCTCAGAACTTTTTACTTCACCTAATATATATATTATGTATATTAAAAAATATATATATTTTTATATATATATTTCTTATAATTATATACATTATGTATATTAAAAAATATATTACAAAAATAAATGACCTTTTCTCCTTTAGGACCCGGTACACCCGTGTCGCCGATGAGACCTGGTAGCCCTCGTGGACCTCTGGGCCCTTCGGGACCAGGCAAGCCTTTTTCTCCTATGTCACCCTTCGGACTTTCGACCTTCCCGTCCGGTAACTTTAGTTGACCCCGTTCTCCTTTAGGTCCTTGAACGCCCGCTATACCGGGCCGTCCACTATCACCCTGAAGTCCCGCTGGACCTTGTGGACCACGTTTTCCTTGTACTCCTTTGAATCCTCGAGGACCTGGCAACCCGGGGAATCCCGAAGCTCCGGGATAGCCGTCCAAGCCAGACTCACCATGTTCTCCTTTCTCACCAGGCAAACCTGCAAGCAAACAATTAGTACAAAAATATTTTAATAAATGTTAATAAATATTTTAATAAATGTTTTAATAAATATTTTAATAAATATTTTAATAAATGTCTTAATTTATTTCTTTCAATTTTGTGTAAATAACCAGAGGTTAAGTTGGTAATAATTATTTACCTGGTGCACAAACGCCACAATCGTCTCCTCGAATACCCTTTAAACCTTTAAGGCCGGGTGAACCAGGCCAGCCATCGGGACCGGGAATGCCTGGCATTCCAGGAAGACCTCGTTCTCCTGGTGGTCCGCGAATTCTTATACCTTTCCCAGGGAAACCTTTCTCTCCTGGAAAACCTGGATCACCGCGATCGCCAGGTGGGCCTGACAATCCTGGAATGCCTGGTTTACCATCTTGTCCCGGAGGTCCATGAATTGTAACGCCTGGAAATCCTTTGGCTCCAATAGGTCCGGGTAAACCAGATAGCCCGGGAGGTCCCTGAGGCCCGACGGTGCCCGGTAAGCCTAAAATAATTAATCAAGTTTATTTTTTACTACAGGTATTCTTTTATTTACAATGAAATAGTTATAAATTTTCATATATTATTAGTGAGTTACAAACGTACCGTCGTCTCCTTGTTCTCCTTTTATAGACGAGCCCTTTAATCCTGACAAACCAGGTAGACCTTGAGGTCCTGGTGGTCCTGGAGGTCCTATAAAACCGACTTTACCTGATAAACCTGGCGTTCCTGACTCACCAGGTTCACCGGGAGGACCTACGAAAAAAGTAAAAGTTTTTAAGATCTTTTCTAAATTAAAATAGATTTTCTTATATTTTCTGAAATTATGGAAGAAAGTTGAACATATTATTACTACTCTCTTCTCTCTCTCTCTCTCTCTCTTTCTATCATATTAATATATATATGTATAAATTATTTACTTAATATAAAATAAATGTATATGATCAATACTGACCAAGATCTCCTTGGATACCAATGTTTCCGGCGATTATTTCATCAAGTTCTGGGATATATTGTCCAAGTTCTCCTTCAGCACCTTGTTTACCAGGTTGGCCACGATTTCCTTCTTCTCCTGGTTCTCCCTTTATAATATCGTAAATAATATACATTTCACATACATGTACTCTTTTAATAAATTTGCAATATCACTTACGTCAGCTCCATCCGGACCGGGTAGCCCAGCAAATCCTGGAGCTCCTTTTTCTCCCTTCTCGCCAGCTGGACCTGGCGGTCCTTCTGCACCCTGCTTACCTCTCGGTCCATCATCACCCTGTTCACCCTTGATACCCTTCATACCTAAGAACCCTGTACGACCCTGTATAAAAAATATATTTTATCTATAACGATCAATATGTATATAATTAAATTATTTATCTGAATACACACTTTTACGTTAAATATGTTACCTTTGGACCCTTAGCACCCATTTCTCCCTTGCGACCTCGGTCGCCGTAATTGCCCTTCATACCCTTCGGTCCTGGAGAACCTTTCACGAGCGTCGAATTCGGTCCTTTCTTTAATTCGTATAATCCAGGCTCTCCTCTGTCTCCCTGTTCACCAACTTGACCTTTCACACCGTACACATCTTCACCGATGCTACCTTGCATACCCGGCAATCCAGGAGGACCTGGCAAACCCTGGCAAAGAATTTACAAATTTCTTTGCTACTCGTAATTTTAATAAAAACGAGTGTGTTAATTAATATAATACAATCTGTGTATATCTCGTAATTATTTTTTTTTACATAATTTGAAATAATCAAAACTAGTTAGTTTCTCGCTCACAGACAATCGTTTTCAAAATTCTCAAGAGATTAGTCGATTGTGAGGCTCAATGCTTCCAAGCCACTCGGTATACTTTGATGCAGATTTGTCTATATATGTTTCGCATTACGGTGAAGTTACATCTAGCGTGGCAGAGCGTAAGTGCATGTATTATGAATCCATTATAATGCTAATTTAAGTGCACGTCCCGGTTCAGCCCTGTTTATTTTTACTTTGGTCGAAATGACACTGCCACACGCTACAAGGTTGTTTCGGATCAAAAGCAAAGCTTCGTGCACACTTTGCTTTCACACGCCTGCATTTCGTTGATCACAGAAAAAAAATGCTAGTTGGAAATGTTTTCGTTCTCTCGAAAAAAGCATTAATTTGTTAGTATCTATAATTTGCCTGCTTATCGCGATTTGCTCGTTGCTTAATTTAAAGCGTCGATTCGAGAGTCGTGACATCGCGACGAAATTACTTATGCAATTTGTAGCGCGATTATCGCATTGCGAATGTAAAAACAGATCTTTTGTCAACCGATTGTCTTCCATAATAATGCGAGCGACTTTTGCCGGAGGATCAAAACAAAAAAACGAAGACATCCAGACTCATCCGATTTCTCAGAATTCGTCGGTCGCCGGATACAATCTCCTCTTCGTCATCTCGAGAGAGGAGACAACTCTCGCGCTATCAGCGACGAGTCGTGTCAGCAGATAGTCGGGCGCGACGCTTCGGATTTCAGCTGATTCGTTTCGCGATTAAGTGCAGAAGCTCTCGCACATTTTAATATATTTTTTATTTCATTAATTTTTATGTTTATATCTCACAAACACATACACATACACACACGGTCATTTCAAAGATAGAAAATATTAAAGCAGAGCTATTTTTGGCGTTTATTTTTCGATACAAAATTAAATCGTAAATGGAAATATTATGAATTAATTGTTACATTTCAACATATTTTATAAATGTCTCTAAAGAAAAAATTTTTTTCGTGAAAAATATTCCCTTCTTCAAATTTACGAATCGACGTTTGGATTAACAAAACATCTCGTTTGCCAACAGAACCGTGAATCCTTCGACGAGTTTCGCTAATAAATTGCGTCGAGCAAATCGCGAACGACAGAAAAGCTTCGCTTCTTACGCGCGCGAAAGTAGCATAGAGTGCATGGCATAAGTAGCACGTAAGTACACACGCCAGGAACGTTTAAACCTTCCTTCTTGTAAAGAATCTCTTTCGGGGAATAAAATCGCGCGCGTAATTCAACGTTTACGGGCGCAACCTGGAATATCGCGGATACAAGTGGCGCTGATAACTTTCGAAAGACCATTACGTCTTTGCTGCGCGTTTGAAGAATCTCATAAAGTTTCGTAGTTTGGTTTATACGAAACGACACACTTGATGATACGCATACATCACCATGTATCGCGTGTTTCGCGTATCACGCAACTGCACTTTAAGAAAGAGGACGACCGACTTGGTTTCTTAAATTTCGCACATACAGACATAGTTAATGTTACATAACATAAATATTACATATAATATTCGTGTATCAAAATAAACGCATTTTTTTCTTTTTTGTACTTTGTAATTTCCTAATAACTTAAAACCATTTTTTACTCGCGTCGGTATTATTATTTTTCTAATCTTTTGTGCGTTTATTTTTTTAATAACACAGAAAATCTACTGCGTGCTTAACCCCGATATTTATTTCTTCTTTTCTTTCTAAAAGAAAAGAAAACGAGTCTTATTAGTTTTGTTCCGGGAGAGACGCACGAGAATACGTTTTGTGCGAGCCGGCATCGCGCATTTTCACCTAAAGCTCGTACGAGCGCGTTTCGCGCTCGCGTTCAGAAGGGCGACTTTTGACCTGCCGGACGTGCAAGAGCATTCCACGGAGGAGAGAAAGAAAGAGAGAGAGTGACAGAGACAGAGAGAGAGAGAGAGAGAGAGAGAGAGAAAGAGAGAGAGCGGCGCTTATCGCGCGATATCGCGACGCGGAATTCTTTCGGATTCTTTCCGCTTCTACCTCGCTTCTTTACCCCGGTGCCTGTTAAATATTGCCGGAGAATACTTTGGCCGGCAGACGATATTTCATGCGAGCAGGTGGCATCTCGCAAAAAGGAACGAGAGTCGTCTCGAGCGGGCTCTTTGCTCCCGCTCGCTCGTCTCCTTTTTCCTCTTCCTCCGTGTCTTGCTCTTCAGGGACCTACCTAAATGCTCGCCGCGAGAGAGAGAAGATTCACCGGCCCTCGATCGACCAGCGTTACGGTACCTTAAACTTAAACAACCGGACGGATATACACAGCGCGGTACTGGTTATTACTTACAAAGTCGCCTGGTTCTCCGGGATAACCCATTTCACCGGTCCACCCCTGCTGTCCTCGATAACCCTGAAAATGTGATCACGAAGATCTTAGAAATATTATCCAGGATTATTACGCTATCGAATGGATTTAACGATGAAATCGTATTCGCCGCGATAGAGTTTATACGCACATGTATTACATGTCGTAATACACATTTTCTGAGATCAATTATTTCAGTAATTGAAAGTTCAGGTTTTGGTAAATTATAGAAATTAAATATATTGTATACGTATATAGAAACTCACAAATTTTTCAAATCTAAAAGCTGGCGTAACAATTAGAAGAAAAGAAAAAATTAATTTTAAAATATTTTTTTGCTTTTTTAAAATATTACAATTGCCAATACAATTCCCGAGTATTTACCGATAACATATGTTTGACGTTAAACGCGAAATGCTTTTACCTCCGGCCCATCGATACCAGGATCTCCGCGAATTCCTTTGGCACCGACCGAATTGATACCTCCATCACCAGGCTCTCCCGCTGGACCGTAATCTCCCATAGGTCCTTCTGGACCACGCGGCCCGAAATATCCAGGCATACCGGGTGCACCGGTACGACCGTCGGTCCCGTTGCATCCGTCCAGACCGTCTGGACCCATCACACCAGATAAACCAGGATTACCCTAAAAAGCATTTACTAAAATCTTCTTAAATCGCTCTTTCAAGCTTTAATAAATTAGGCTCATTGTCAGAAAAATCATGAGAGTCACGATTTTTTCTTTTCTCTTCACAACATAGAAAGAATAAAATAAAAAATAGGTTTAGAAACTTTCTTAAAAATGTTTTATTGGAGAATAACCAATGTTTTATATTTATAGGAAAAAAAAAAATTTTCTTATATTGTTTATATGCGTAAGATATTTTGAAGAAAATATGAGATAGAGTATTTAAGTGTTAATAAAAAAAAAAAACATTTTTCTCTTCAAAATTGCAAACTGTAATCTAATATTTTGAAATACGTACAGAAAGTCCTGACTCTCCTGGAAATCCTCGTACACCATCTTCGCCCTAATAAAAAAAAAAAAAAGAGATAGTGTTCATAATTTGTAGCTACACATACACGTACAATTATCTGACTAATTTAAAAGAAATTTAAAACTTATATAACTCACTAATTACGCAAAATTGAGAGTTTACAATTTAATACAATTTACTTTATTAATTATTTACTTTATTAATTTATTTTAATGTTGCATGAATATTTACGCAACGAGAGAACTCTATCAAACTCCATCGCGAAGAAGCGATTGCTCGCCGAGTTTTTCCATGATCGATCTCAATTATGTCCGCGTTTAATTCTAATTAACATTGTCCGCCAACGAGCTCAAGTATATCTCGCTACGAATAACATCGTTGCAATTGCAAATGCAATTGCATCGTATCCTTGATTCGGCAGAAGGTCGGTCGTGTCGCCGCGTCGTCGACGCAACTCGAGAAGTGCGACCGCATGTCACGATCGTAAAAGTGCGTTGCCTAGAATGCGTACGCGAAATGTAGTATAGTTTCCGCACATGTAGGAGCACATATAAAATATAAGTGCATTGTCAACATCTATTATGCTTAATTCAGACTGGTTAAAAGGCAACGCGGGTGGTGCACATCGACGCGTTCTCGTGTAATTAACAATGCATCAAGGCATTTTCTCTTGGCGTTTACACGACCCCGGAGTACATTTTTCATCTCGTAACATTTGCGCGAAACCGTTGCAAACATTCAAGCGTGTTTGTAAAACCTCAAACAAAACAAAACTTTGAAGGA
Organism: Pseudomyrmex concolor; assembly: GCA_014839585.1. Taxonomy (NCBI): domain Eukaryota; kingdom Metazoa; phylum Arthropoda; class Insecta; order Hymenoptera; family Formicidae; genus Pseudomyrmex; species Pseudomyrmex concolor. The sequence goes on from QVOB01016374.1 coordinate 83,623, forward strand.
AGATCATTTCTTTTTATTATTTCCCGGCTTTTTTTATAATTAGTTTTATAAATACTTTTTTTATATTTTTTTTTATGCGCAAAAAGAGATAGACATTCAACAAATATAATTTTGTCGTGTAATGTTTGTTGTGTAATTTACACGTGTCGTCATGGTCGATGGTAAAAATAGAAATTTTAAGTAAACACTTTAATGTATGACGTAAACAAAATAAAATTGATTGAAAAATTCTTGAAAGTAAAAGTAAAAAATAAGCGAAACTTGTATCTGTTAGAAAAGATCTCACGATGTTTATGTTAATTTCCGCGGGAGATATGTTTGTGGCAGACGCTAAACAGGCGGGTTTTACAGCTCTTCGGCTTTTTCTTGTGGCCATCCTGTGCTGCATATTTGCGCTGCACATTTTGCGCGGCTGTTGCATGTGCGGGGCACACCGTCATTACTTGTTCTCTTTAAGTTTTAGCACGTTTACATCGGGAATGAATTTAAAGTACATGAATCCCTTCACGAATATGTTTTCCTTACATGAATCCCTTCACGAATATGTTTACTATGTGTGTGTATGTATTTATCGCGAAGAGAAATTCAATATTTCTCAAATAAGAAATCACAGAAAGAGAATTTGCCAAGCAAAATATATTCTTGAAAATCTTTTCTCGATTTGTGTGTAAAAACATTAATTTTTATACATCTGAAAATTAATAGAAAGAAATAAAATTTTCTCAAAGTTACAATTTGCGATTATTTGTAGTCTCACTGTTCACGTGTTTGGAAACGTGCGATCATGCAATATAATAATGTGTGCTTTGTGTCAAGTTCGAGTGACATAATTCTCTGTGCATATTTCTTAGAAATATCGCTTTGATGCTGTTATTTCGTTTTTTAATTTTGTTCTTTTAAAGCTTATCATCGAGCAAACATCGCTTATCACTGTTACAAGTGTCCAATATCATTTTGCTAATTTAAGCGCCAGCAAAGGGATTTTACTACGAATAGGATTTTTACTATGATTATTATTAAAATTGATTTATTATTACAATACATAATTGTTTTCTGCCTCATTAAATAACTCTATTATACATTGAATTAATATAATACTAATGACAACGTGTATGAAACGTACGCGTGAAACAGATTAGAATTTAGCAACGATGTTGTGTTGCAACCGCAAAATCTTTTTCTTCACCCTGCTCGGACGCTAATGCTTATCACGCATATGTCTACGCATAAATGCGTATTATACACGCGTAACTTGCGTTCAAAACGGCCGTCGTTATCGGTTAACCTCTTGCGTAAGACGTAAGAAACGTGTCCGATCATAAACGCTATAAATGGAGATTGCTTAATTACACAGTCGCAAAGCTTTTTTTTATTGGTGTTAAAAGCCACTTTATACGAAAGTAACAGTTCATGCATCGTAAAGATGCGCGCGCCGTAATAAAACTATAGAAAATATGTTTCTGTTGTATTTCGCGAAAAACCCAAGTGAACTAAATGAGAGAACTACATCAAACTGTATCTTCAATTTAAATAATTGCAAAATACGAGAAGAAAACTTGTCTTATGTATCGCAGCAGAAAACTTGTATAAAATATTTTCTTTGCTGTGTGTGTGAGTGATAATATATTCATAAGTCGATGTAACAACACGGGGAAGCGTCGAGAGACGAGCGGACGGGATATGCTGTTGCTTTCCATTTATGGGCATGCCTGATATAAAATTGACACGGGATGCCTTTTAAAGACCGGCTATATTGATTGGATACCTTGCGTTTGGGCGCAAATGAGAAAGGGGAAACTTGCTGTTACATAGTCGAACTGAACGTTGTATGTAGGATACACAACAGATGCCAATGTTTTCTCGTGGAGGAAGGAAAACGGAGTTACGATACATTTTCGTGAAACACTGACACGAGCTGTCAGAATTTATTTAAAGATCATATTTTCATAAAAGAAAAATTTCTTACATAGTTCAAGTGTATTTTTAATTTCTAAAAGTATACAAATGTTTTTACGCTAGGGATAACTTTATTACGTAGTCAAATTGTGTTGAGTTAAATTATGAGAATTTTCCTGTAGTTAAATTGTGTTAGAAGATACACATTCTCTTTCACCGAAATTCTTTTTGCATCAATAAGATGTACCTTCTACAGATTAAATTATTCCAAATAGACGGATAGATAATTAAATTATCATGGAAATTATTTTGATTATTCAAATGTCAAAACTTTCGAGCAATGTTGAGAGATAAGGTCATCAGACAAAAGGCTAAAAGAAGAACGAAAAAAGAGGAAATGTAGAGTCACAGAAAGAGATCGAGAGAGAGAGAGAGAGAGAGAGAGAGAGATGTTACACATGTGCTAGAATATATCGCAGAAATTTTGAGGAGGTATAGGATAGGCAGTGCGAATATCTGGATATGAGATCACATGGACATCCGGTTTCGTGCGAGCGAGCCGAGTTCACAGAGCGACTTGTCAATGGGAAGTGCGTTATCAACGCGCACGGAGCGCGGGCTGTCTCATCCTCCCGTTTTCCAGTCCTCAACTTCCAGCTTTTGTCTCGCTTGATCTCCGACAGTTTCGTCGGGTCGACCTAATTTTTTAACGAGTGTGAAAGTCTCGGAAAGTAGGTCGTAAAGATTACTTTAGAGCTTGCCTCAAGAAGAGAGAGAGAGAAAGAGAGAAACGTTGTATTGTAATTTTCTTTGTATTATTAAAAATTGGATATGTACGCACGAGTTTTATTCCATTTCCAATTAAAAAGTGGATTTTACAAATTATAAACTAATTATTCTGATCAATTTGTTATCAAACAAATTTTTAACGTAAACAATATGTAAACATAAATTGAAAATAAATGTAATGCTACTGTAAAAATAATATTCCGAATCTTAAAAAAATTCAATTTTAGGAATTAAATTATGTTTCGTTTACCACAAAAATAAGGCACCGATAATTTTGCAAATTCACGAGTTTTGCGCAAAAATCATTTCATAAAGATGATACTTTTGTTCGCTCTGAGGGCAGACCGGAAATGCGTCTCACCCCCGCATTTAGCGATACCGAGAGCCGACAAAGAACGCGTAGGACTTACAATGCGTGTATCCGTTTGTGGACATTATCGGTCTCTTATCAGTGCGTGAAATGCACGGCGACGAAGTCTACAATGAATCGAGCTTGAATCGAAAGATGGTGATTGTCGATACATCATCGAACTCATTTTTCAAACAAGAACATTGAACTTTGAAAATCTTAAATGTAATTTGTTTTCTATTATACAATATAAAATTTCAGAATAAACACTCTGAAATTATATATTTTCATAATTGTTTAGTTTCTTAGATCTGATAGACGAGACATAATGAAACGAAGAATACTTTTAACAAAGTTTGTATAATAAGTACTTTGTTTGTGTAAATATCGATTACAGTAATGAACGCTTCGCGCGTTTAAAGGGATTATGAAGACTTACTTTCTTAAATATCTCACAAAAAACTTCATATTAGTTTTCAAGTTACTTTCAACATTTTCTGAGAGAAAATATTCTATTTAAGATACAATAAAGTGGAAAAAGCCCTTTTTATCGAAAAGTGTATAAAGAATTTATTGCAAACCACAAATTACAATTATTTTTACGAGAAAACAATGCAAAAACTGTTTACAAAATATATGTATTTATATTTTTACAAAAACTCAGATCAGAAAAATAGTGTTTTCTCGATAAAAATGCAAAATACATTTTTCACAAAGCATCGAATCTCAGTGGGAAATTGTTACAACAGAGAACGTTACTTCTTTTAGTATCGCGTCAAAGAGGAAGAGAGGAAACGTCGATTTAACACGTAGTTTCGGTATCGGAAAGAAGAGTATAGTCCACACGCATCAGCTGAGTGCCGGCGTCGAGGCGATTTCTTTATCGGCGCTTAGATACCCTACTTTTCTCATTGCAAAACAAAACAGGGGCTGCACGCGCGTCGTCGATTCCCGCGTCTTCTCTTTCATCGCGTGGGCGGCTGGTCGCTCCCGTTTTCTCTCCTTCTGAAATTTTCTTCGTTCTTTCATCTATTCCGGAGAGAGTTCCCCTGGCTTCTCTTCGTTCGCTACTCGTCACTCGTTTTAATTAGAACGGTGCCGCATCGCTTGTTTTAACGGGACTTTCGGGGGAGGTGAAATTCTCGACGGACGGTTTTAGACATCGGAGAATGTGAAAATGAAAGTGTAGCGCACGCTCGCGCGCACAACGCTCTAAAATTGCCGGTGCGCTCTAAAAGCTCGCGAGCGCTTGATGGGTCCCGGTCACGCGATCATTGTGCTTTCTGACACCTCGCCGTGGTGTTCCAACAATCTGTCTACTTCTGGCAACGTGGGGGGATCAACGTCCCTTTTAATTTTCTCGAGCGCGCGAAAAGCGTGCTGCAGAAAATGAAGTTTGACACGTGTGATTCTTCCGGGAAAGCTTGGTGTATTATGTATTTCGAAGCGGAAGGTTTCTCAAAACACAATCTTTCCGCGAATTTAACATCAAAAGAAATGACAGTCTTCACGGAAAAATAATTAAATAAAAACGATATTATTCTGTTACTAACTTTAGTCGACAATAATTTTCTATTTTACGTCATGCGAATAAATAATATCTCAAGATAGTGGTTTAAAGAGAGACGTAAGAGAAAAGAGTTGAAAAAAGAAAAGAAGCACAAAGACACACAAAATGTTTAATTCTGAACCCATTTTCAATTTAGAAGTCGACGATGACGAGTAATTCTTGTGAAAAGTAAAGACCTTTCTTCCGCCGATAACAGATTAGCCACATCCTCGACTTAGAACGATCTGATTCTTCGCGATGGAAGCCGCAGCTTCAACGTCAATTTGTGTCAATCCCGGAGAACAATGAGAGAGACAGCGACGACTCGATATCGCGCTCGCTCGCACGTGGGTATGCGCGTAATACGTAATATCTGGGTAATCGTTACGTAGATAGAGATCAATGCCAAACCAGCGCGTGAGGAGGAATGCGCGCGCGAGATGCCGACAATTTGTCATTAACGCCCACGAGGCCGGGCCCGAATCGTTAACCCGCGCGGCGACAGAAAATTGTGCCATTCCCGCTAACTCGTACGGTAATTTTCAAAGCGAGCGTTTCTGCACGGTGCACCGCCGGAGCGTGTTCAAAACTTGCACCGTCTCTCCCTTCGTTTGCCAGAAAGGACCATGACGTCAGTCCGACCCGCAGTTTTACGAGTGACACCGTATAAGCCGCCAGCGACAGCCGATGTGTTTCCCTCCTCTCTCCCCGTCGTAAATTTCGACCGACGTTAAAACTTGCGCAGAGACACTATATGATGATACGTTCCCTCGTTCTGAATTCGCGTTCTCTCTGATTGACATATAAAAGATAAAAACGCGTTCGAAATTGCATTGCGAAAAAAATACGATAGGAATGTAAATTTGAAGATTCGTTTGAGAGACGAAACATACAATGTAAAGTAGTCTTGTGAGTTGAACATATTTTTTTTTGCAATGAGTAATTTAGATAAACTTCGGAAAATACATAAAAAGTTACGATTTTGAAAAAACGGAAATTATGAAAAGCAGCAACATCAGACCGCAGAATTTGAAGAAAAACTGCGAGTTCGACGTTTCTTGAATTATTTGCTTCCGAGAGCTGAAAAGGATCATGACGTCAATTCGCGTCTGTTCGCTTCGGTCTGACACCGTGTAAACCGAGCAATGAGAAAATACGCTTTATGCTCCTAAAATTAGTCGTTTCCTCGCGAATTAAATAAACTTGCGTCCAAATGCGTTTAACGTGTATTTTGGACTGCGTCGTTCAGTTACGCAACACCGATGGTAGGCAATGGAATATTTTAATTTACTATAAACATTGTTTAAATTACGCTGTATTAATTCTGCAAACAACTTCTATTTTTAATTGTTGACGTAACAAATAATGTCTGAATTAGTGACATGGAAAACATTGTGAAACAGAAGTTAACATAATTTTATATAGTTTTAAATAAACTTTAGTCTTTTCAATCAAAGAAAATTAATACTAGTTAATACTAATTAACTCTCAAAAATTCATGAACAAACACGTAGAAGTTATCTTTTCATTTAAGTTCTTTATGATTTTTCATCATTTTTTAAAACTGGTTTGAATTTAGATAAAATCGGCCAGTTCGAGAGAAATTTTTCCGGAAGAGAGTCCATTGCACGTACGATCTTGAACTGCAATCTCCTTAAACCTACTGGGATTTTCTCTAATCCTTCAAGTCCATCAATGTTCTCCTCTTGCGACAAAGTGGCTTAAAATCGAGGAGTGGATCCCGCTACAAGTGACGGTATTAAAAATCTCAGGCGGTCCGATAAATTTGAAGATACCGTGGAAGAAACAGGAAAAAGAGGGAGATTTTTTTTCAACAGAAATCCGTGGAAGACTTCGTAAATCAAGACGACAGTGGCGAGTCGAGGCTCGATCTTACACGGCGCATACGGCTGTAACTTCTTCTCTTTGACCAAAAAAAGGGCCCTGACGTCATCCTTCGCTGCCAGAAGCAAGCCTGATGTAATCCGCGCCGTATGTATGTATGTACGTGCGCACATCAAGCGCGAAAAAAAAAAAAAAAGAGAAATGAGGAAGAAAAGAAGACGATGAAGAAGGGATGAACGCGTTCCCAAATCGAACGGCCGTTCATTACGGCGACTGAATGCGTAATTCGTCATGCCTCGCGCCTTTTAAATGGCCACTCGCGTCGCCGACCGATAAGCTCGCTTCTCGCTTCTTCTCTTTCCTTTTGTCCTCTCTTCAGCAACTCGACTTGTATGATTGTGTTCTGTGAAACATCGATTTTCAGAGCAAAGAACTTTGACGAGAAAATAAAATTTTACTTTGTAGAATTTTGGTTCAGTTAAGTGAGAAATTTTTAATATTGTTTTTAAATATTTAACATTTAGAGAAAGAGCTTTTCGAAGCTCTTCGTGATTTTCGAACTAGATATTTTTTCTTCTCATTGAAACAATGACGAAGAACGATCTTAAACGTATTTTTCATGTGTCAAGTTCCTTAATTACACTTCATCGATGCGAGGTGTGAGCGATCGATGCGATACAATTAGCAAGCGATGCGCGCCGCAGGTGAGATGGTGTGACATGCCACACGCCATTATAATTGGCGAATTGTGGTACACACGTGGCGACGCAACAGCCCGCAGTAATAACCGAAATTTTCGATCTTGTGTAATGAATTTATGACAGAGGCGGCGGCACTTTCTGTTAGCTTCGATCAAAAGTTGCACTCCTGAAGCGGGTACAAAGTGGATCCGTTTGATGTATCGAGGAGGTGACAAGCCTCTTCCGGTTATCGACATTATTTTTCCTTGAACTTTTTTTCCACTTCGAGTTAGACGAGCGTCTGCGATAGCAAATAAATTACGCTGATAAGTTCGGTATATATTAACAGTTTCTTGAAGATATCTTTCTCCGCCGGGATTCGAAATGATTTGAGAAGAGTCTTCAGAAGAAAATTAAAAAAAGCAATTTCTTCGTTCGAAAAATGCGATTTCTTTTCAGAAGCTTATTTATATATCTGGGGAACACTGTGTGTACTCTCAGCGCGTGATAATTAATAAATTAAAGTAGATAATTACATACGCAAATTCTGCGTGTATGCTATCAATTAAGTTGTATTTGTCTTGCTAGACATTAATTCAAGAGTTACAATGACGAAGACAGATGCCGTCCTATTTCGCAGTCCACAACGCAAATGAATAATTCGCGCGATTAATAAGCGCGAGATGTCTCACACTTTGGTCATTTCGTTACCACAAGCAACTGTAGTTCTTTATTTGTTTGTGCTATTTTTTTCAGCAATTGCGATGCTAAATTGTTTCAAATGCGACGCGATAATATATCTCTGTAGAATTTTTTTTTTTCATCATTACTGCAGATTCAATTTTATTGATAGTAAAATCGTAAATAAAACTTCGAGTGTTATCGCCTTCCGTGATGCTGTCAGTTATATGATAAGTTTTGTGTGAAAATTTCCAGGTCGGATGATGAGTTCCGCGTATTGACAGGATAAAAGCGATTGATTGAGAAGAGACGGAAAAATATAAGAGAGCTAACATTAGTGGAAAAAACGGCTAAAATCTGAAGTAAAACACGGAGGATTAGAGAAAATTCCAGTGTTAACTTATATTTCTTATAATTTAGACAAACTCAGAAAAGAACTAAAAAACAAGAGAGTACACTGTTTTACTACAATATATTCCAGATATTTCTTTGGGAGGGGAATTACAATTTTTTCAATTTTGAAGCAGAGAATCTGAGTCTCTTTCTGCATAAAAATTAAAATTTTTTCATTAATTAAAATCTTAAATTGAGCTTTCCTCTCACATTAATTTCAAGATAAAAAATTTATTGTAAAAACCCGACTCGCTTCAACATTCTATAATAAATCACAATCGTATGCAGACTAATCAAGAAAAAAAAACGATGTAAAATTATGGCAAACAAACTGGAAATCGCTCTAAAAATTGTGCATACACGTGTGTACAGTTGAAAATTAAGGCTATTCCGATTAGTATAACCGCGGCCAAATGCGTGACATTTTCAGTGCCAGCTGTTCCGTGTCATATCACACGATGCTGCACATCGATGTCGTCCGACAAATTGCGAAACCACAAATTCGCAGCGACTTTGTGTAACATCTCTCGGGTTAGTGCGGGCGGGCATCGTGGGTGTCCGCTTGTAATTCCCTCTTGTGTGCGTCCGCGATCTTTCCTCTTCCTCCGCATTTGGAAGCGTTCTGTTTCTGGCCGGTGACGCCACGGCGTTTCTTTCTTCCATTTTTTTCTCCCATCGTTTCTTTCTTTCTTTCGTTCGGATTGCGCACATGTCGCGGCGAACAATCGCGTTCGAACGGAAGAAATCGAGAATACGCGACGAATACGCGTCTGTCGTTCTTCATCGTTTTTTAATCTTTTCGCTGTATATCGGCGACCCAATTATGCAGATAACTTTTTTTTTCATATTCTAATGACTCGCGCAGTTCCATAACCACGCCGGTATTGCCGTTCCAGTTCGCAAGTTACGATTTTAAGTTGTTTAACATTTTTGTGATCGGCCGAATTTCAGTTTGGTAATTTAAATAAAAGAAAAAATTCAGATCGGAGAAAAAAGCTCGTGACAATGAAGTTGTTGAAGCATTAAAATTCTAAAATGTCATTCTGAACAGTAATTCTTTTTACACGTGAAACTTTACTAATACATCGGATTTTCTGCCTGAATTATCTATTGATTATCATTCCATTAAAATTTAACGATAATCATCGCGCGTACTGGCAAATCCGTGTCGCGAACTTTTAATTAAAACAGAGGGAATCGCATGTAAAGAAACTAATTACTGTTGTAATTGGTTTAGCCGGGAGTAGCACGTGCGGAAAATATGGATAGAGTTACCGCGATGGTGGAAAATATATACGGCGGTACAAAAATAATTTTCGAAAAGTAATTAATATGTAATTATAATACATATTTGAATTCTCAAGAGAGTTTATAATATCGAGTTATTTAATTGAATTTTTACCGTGCAATTTTAATTCGCACGCTTCTCTATAATAAAATATCAAATTGTTTGATACTGAATACTTACTCGGTAGCCCTTTTCTCCGGTAGCTCCGTATTCCCCGCCAGCTCCTTTCTCGCCTTTGGGACCGGGAGGTCCATCGGGTCCAATATCACCTGGAAGGCCTTCTGTTCCTTGAAGCCCAGGTATTCCAGGATATCCTGGCTGTCCTTTTATTCCGGTACAGTTGCATCTGTACGAGTCTTTGCAGATCTGAAACACGTTGCGTTATTTGTTAGAAAATTCTTCATATAAGCTTGTGATACGTATAAATTTTTTCAAACTAAAATTAGCGATAAGCGACTTCCGAGACCTGAAGAATCTTAAAAGATCTTTCTCTCTGAATATATTTTTAATCTCAATGGACGCTAAAAAAAAATTACGTAACTTGATAAAATTGCGTTTGTCTTAAATGAGAATAAAATATATCTGCAACGAATCTCGTTGTCGCGAGAGTGGAGATAAAAATTCATTAAAAATGACTTTGTTATATCATTAAAAAAATCGGAGATTGAGAACAGGGACTGCTGTGGAGAGGAAGAGCATGTTGATTGACACCAGTGGCGTGAGCAAGATTTCTGACCGACATATTCGAAATAATCGCAAGAAATTGTTGAAATCATACCTTTGCCATCTTTCTATAGCAATAAATAATGTTGCTTTTGAATAACAAAACTGTCCAAAAAATATTCTACGTCTATTTCGAGTTGGAGAGAAATAGTATTAGAGAACAATCATCAGTGCTTTTCCCGTTTGTGCAGTGTCATCGCAAATATTTGTCAATTCTTCCACCGATCTGTGCGATATCGCAAATTCACGAATTAATAATATTGCGATAATCCCGCTACTACGCCAGTGGATTGCGAAGGCCGCGCTCTATTTGAATAACGTGGAAGAGGACGAAAACGGAATCGTGCTTCCACACATTTGCCTTGTAGATGGAAGTTCTGCTTGTGTCAACGACGCACTTCAGGACCGACCAGGCTTTCAAGGAACCTTCGCAACACCCGTGTACCCGTCCGTGCACGGCGCCGTTCCTTTTCTCCCTTTCCTTGCTTATCCGGTGCTTATCTCTCTGCACGTGCCTCACTTTTATTCCATAGCTTATCGTTATCTCAGAACACGATACGCAACATATTTTTCTGAGAAATATCGCAGTTGAAAAAAAAAAAGTTGAAATAAAGCGAAGACACATAATGAGTCTATTTTCGACAAATTGATTTTAATCAATTATAATTTTCCTATCAATAACAATTTTTCTACAATAAACAAACAGTTTTCTAATAAACGAACATGTTTTGAGAGACTTTTTAATCTGAAAGCTCGGACGCATTTCAAGGCTATTGTATTGTTACTTATGCAATGATATAAGCGCTGTCGCATAATCTCAATGTCGTCATTACGTTGCTGCGAAGGACGTCGTTCTACTTAAATATCGTGGCGGAGAAGATCCGGGAATGCAGTTCGTATCGCGATAGAATAAGAGCAGAGTTGAAAAAATTATTTTTTTTTTTCACTTTTCACTCGGAGAATTATACGTTCTTGTTGAATTCTGTTCTACATTGAACACGTTGCAAATATAAAAGCAAACAAATTTAATGCGTGATTGTCGTAGCAAGTGTTGAGGAAACAAAGTTCAATTATCTTCAATGAAAAGCACAGGAGAGAGAAAAACGTCGAAAACTGTCTAAATCTGCGTCGTTGTTACTTGACGAAGCCGTCCACGTGCACGCATTATCCCGGTAATATCAATATTGCGTCGTCGAGCGTAATTCGTGCAATTAACTTAAGTGCGTAGAACCGCTCGACGCGGTTTCTTCTGGCAATCTCGGCGCACACGCGCGTAATTCCGAGTTCTTTTTCTTCTTTTTCTTCTTCTTTTCACGAGCCCCCTCGTGATTTTGATCTTCTTCTCTTTTTCGGAGAACGCGCGTGTCTCGCTCTGCGAGTTTAATATTAAAAAATGACAAAACGAAAAAAAGAAATATATTTTGCTGATTGACAAAGTTCCCGTATTTTGTTCTCTCTCTCTCGTTTTTGTTTTTTTAATTTTTTGTCATATTTTTTTATGTCTGGCAAAGCGTTCGATCGCTTGACCTCGTCGCGCGCGCGAACGATATATCCTACCAAATATGTAACGCAGGCGGCGCCTGTCTTGGTATGCATCGACGACAATGACGTAACCAACGAGTACAGCCCCGCGGAGGAATCGCGGCACAGCTACGCCGTGACATAATTTCGCGATTCAACACGCGCTCAAGAGGGCGATCTGTTGGGAATTATGCCTCGTTTGTGCGTCGCGTCACGCAAGAAGAGACAAGGCGTCTCTCGCGCCAAAACGCTCCGATTTTGCTACTTTCATCTCATCCAAATGTCTCGTAAATGTAGATAATTGCACGAACACTGTCGCATTGAATTCACTTTGTAGTTTACTTTCGCAAATTTTTTGTTAATCCTTTTACAGGATGTCAAATCGACGAATTTGTTTTGCGAAATTCATCTACGCAAAACTGACACAGTATAAACGTGTATAAACGAGTAAAAACGCGGGACCGAGTTACCATCGGTTGACGATGCGTTTTCCTCGAAAAATTCCTCCTAACTAAAAAATAAATAATCCAACCGAACTATCCACTCAAAGCGCGCCGCAGCAAAAGGGTCAAGCAGAAGAATTCTCGGAAACATGACAGTAAGTGGAAACAACTGGATAATACAACAACTGGAGATATATATATGTATATATATATACGAGGGCGGTCCGATAAGTACTTAGCCTCACTGCCCGATGGTGTCAGTATCGCAAGAGAGATTACT